>WBNQ01068280.1:0-34141 GCA_013401375.1 Spizella passerina | reverse complement strand
ATCTGCATATTTGTTGAAGTGCACTGGAGAAATTCTCCAAAGATTGAAACTTTAACTCTTCAGCAGCGTGGACCTCTGGAATTTTCTTGGATTAGCCCAAAGTGCAAAGGGTCACAATTTGGATTTAATTTTCTTATTTGCAAATTCTGATTATGGTTTAGACAAGTGGAGATGGTAGAAGCAGGACAGACCTTCTCCAGGTGCTTGTGATTGAAGCACAAATTGGTTTATTGACTGCAAAATTGAGATCTTTAATAACTTTCATGGGTCAGTACCTTCAGAGCCAATGCCTTTAGTGAAACTAGAATTATAACTCAACTGTAATATAGAAGAAATGAACCATTTTTGGATGAGGTGACATTTTTTTATAGACCCTTAGTGTTATATACTAAATGTTAAAGATAGCAGTAATAGTTACCAATGGCTGAGAGAAGACAGGAAATTTAGGGCTTGTTCATCTGGTGCTGATGGGCTGCTATTCTGGGACCCTGAAGACCAACACCTGAATTAATCACTATCTGATAGTGAGTGCTGGGGCAGGAGAGAAGTTTTCTTACACTTCTGAGCTTTGTTTCACAGTCCCAGGTAAACCTGAATGCAGCTGCAGTGGTAGCTGAAATAGTCTTATTGTTACATTACAGTCTTTCCTTTGGGCTTTTATCTTGCACAAGATGCAATCCTGGCATGCCAAACCTGGGGAATGAGTGACTCATCTATTGTATTGCCTTGTGCTCAGTAAATTGCAGTGTGATTCCCAATTTACCTGCCATATGGTCAGTTCCTCTTAAAATTCTGAGTGCACAAGCAATTTATGCCCAAGAACATAGGGAAGGAGCACATTACTTACAGAGGATGTCATCAAGCAGTGCGATCCAACCCATTAAATGGGTGACATCCTTCTCTTTATGTGGACAGTTTACTGGCTCTGAGGTTTCAAGTGGGAGCTGTCACTTACACTTTCTGATAATAAAACTTAATTAAAATTTCATTCCTGTACCAGCAAGTGCCAGGTCACCAGATGGTTCCTAATAGTTATGTCCACATATTTTGTGCTGGATTGCAGCAGATGATGTTTGTGCTAATGTTGCTGGGACAATTGCTATATGTACTTTGCAAATGTTTAATACAAATATCTAAGTGTTTAAATAATGTAAAAAGAACCACTTCAGTATTAATCCATGTAAAATAATAAATTTCCACGAAACCCAAACAGCTTTTTAACTGCAGTAAACTTATTAAAAATCAGAATTTCAGAGATTGTAAAAGCTATAATCCAATCAGGGTGGTAATTCAAGTCATACTGTCTCATCATATCAGTATGTGTAATATAAGTAACAATTATCCTGAGGCAAATGCTTTCCACAATAGGGGATAGGATACCCAAACTGGGAAAGTAGATTTTAACAGGACAAAAAAAAAAAAAAAAAAAAAGATGGAAATTGCTGAGTGTAGCAGGTTTATGGAAGGTAAGAAAGGACACACATTGAGAGGATGTACATCAATACACTTCATACTCTGGAACTCTTGCTGAGGACCTTCTGGGCCCAGAAATACACTCACTGTGCTGGGCTTAGAGGTGTGTGTCATGAGCTCCAGGCCTATCCTAGGCAGAAAGAGAGGATGATCACTGGTAAAGTTGCAGGCATGGACTGGACCCTGCTTCCCTGCCTGCCTGTGTCCTTGGAGCTCTTTTCCCTTTCAGTTGTGCACATGAAGTGGTAGGTTGGCCTTTTTTCTTGTAGCTGGTTCTGTGACCATATGTGAAATAATGAAAGAGGAGAAGATAAAGTGGTTGCAGAAGATTCTTGTAAGAGCAGACATCTGGGCTGCTCTGAGTAAATGGCAAGAGGGAGCTGTCATGCAGAAATGGACAAAATTATTTTGGTCACTTCACAATCAACAAGCATGATACTGAAAGACAGAACCACGTGCCCTCTTAGACATATGAACTGAGGAGAATCACAAAGACAGCTTTTGAAAAATAGAGTGCAATAATAGATGATGTGGTGATTGATGGATTTCCTGACCACTTCCTTGAATGGGGACAGGAGGTTTCCTAGCTGATACATTTGCTTCAAGAGATATTTTTGCACTTAACCTCCAAATGTGCCTGAAACTCTTGCTGATATTCCCCAATGCTGTCAGAAAAATGATGAAAAAAGAAAGAACAAGGAATCCCTGTCACCACTGATGACTTTCTAGCAATTTCTAGACTTTGAGTGGCAGGGCTTTCCTTTAAGCTTCTTTGGTTGTTTTTGCTTTACCCTGTTGTCTTAAATTAGGGTATCAAAGGGTATGCGGTGATATGTGTGTTTCTGTGTGTACTGCTTATTGTTATGCAGAACAACTTCCAGACTGAAAAGAAAAAAAAAAGATCAGCAGGTTGTGGTGTGTTGTGCAGGAACAGTCAAAATGGCAGTTCTGATATATTAGCAATTTTTATTCAGATTGTCTTAAATGACAATTTCTTCCTTGTGCAGTCAGGAAGCTGATTGAGACACCAGTTGAGATACTTAAGTTAGCCAAGGGAGAAGCAACTGGCTCCATCCAAGAGGCACTCATCCCTATAAAACTTACTTCCTCCTTCCTTTCATTGTCTGTCTTCATTTTAATGTCCCACGGGTCAAAATGCAGGGCCTGTGGAGCTGTTCCAGAAACACATACTTTTTTTGACCTGGAGTGCAGGGATCAAACTCTTGTTACTATTGCATCAGTACAGCTTTAGCCTGCTTTCTGCTGTATATCTGATCCATAACTTTGGTATTTACTCCAGTTGCAGAACTGTTGGCAGGCCTGTGGGAAATGGCTCCAGTAAAAGCAGGACTGCTGGGATCTACACTATTGCTAAACTCAAACCAAAACAAAATGTGTATCTTTACAGTTCTTCCTGTTGAGATCAGAAGTAGAAGTAATAAGTACAGTGAAGGACACTGTTCTCAAATTATTTGGCATGTTAAGTGGAATGGGAAAGTGCTTGGAAGTATTTCTTGAATGGTTTCTGTAAACATTCCTTGAATAACTTTCCTGTGTCTAGGGTTGATGTGTGTTTAAGAAGATAGGGACACTTCCTAGAAAAATAGTTTTGTCTTCCCCTTTGTGTGTCAGAAATCCCATAGAGGCTGGGGAAACAAGATTTCAGTTCCATGTTAAGACTTCAAAAGAAGCAAAGAAAAATTCAGAGGAACATCTGGAACTTACCCCCCAACTTGACACGCTTCTATAAGTTTGGCCATGACTCACTGTTCTGGACATGTATTCTGGACATGTAAATGACTCACTGTTCTGGCCATACATTCTGGACATGAAAATGCAATCAGCAGCTGGCAAGTGATGCTTCTTTGGCTGACTACTATGCTGCTATAAGGTATCAGATAAACAAAAAGCAAATTTCAGTTAGGACTCTTGTTGCAATTAGCACTTTCCTTGATAAAGACCTTGACTGTATCAAGCCATACTAAATTCACATGGCATGTGTGTAATTTAACATAATTTAATCAACCGCTAAAAATTTGAAAAAAGGATGCAATTAAAAAGTGGTGTTTTAACAGTGATGAATACCAGGGAAGCATCAGGTTAGCAAATCTGCTGCTCTCATTGAAAATGAACCAAATCCCCTGTTGATAAAAGGTTTTGATAATGATGAATGTGCTCCAATATTTTGTTATTAAAAATGGGTAGGTAGGAAATGTACTGAAGTACCTTGAATTTGTGTTCTTGTCTTTTCATTGAGCCCTGTGAAGGCTGTTTTGAAGGTTGTTTTGAAGAAAACCTATACATGCATTCCACTTTACAAATAAAGCCACACAATGTTTGGAGGGCTGTAGAGTAATACTGTAGAGGCAGCAGGAGATGAGAGACCTGCAACAATCAAAAGGCTGTTAACAAACATACATACATACATACAGTAATTCTATTGCTGAGTCTTATTAGAGTTATGGATAAGAAAATCAAAACTGCATGCCATGGTACATCAGAGCTTCCCTCAGACTGCGTTTGATGTTAGCAAGGTTTGACAATACATCCTGAAGAGTTTCCTTCCCTACATATGCCATTAAATTTTGATCATTACCTTAGTCTTATCCTAGTGTTGACACTAGCTGTCAGGAGGAAGCAGACAAAATGTTAAGAACTGCAATGTAGAGAAGATCAGACATGATCTGATGGCTTCTGTCTAAACTTTAATGTCTGGCATGTTCCTGTGGACAAGAACTCTAGGCAATGCAGGTACCCACAGAGAGGATGATCAGGGGTGATGACAAGGAAGGAAGGAAACACAGATGTACAGCAATTACCATATTTTATTTTTTTTATTGAATGAAGGTAGAATTACATGGAAATGAATACAGAGAAGGAAACAAGTTCATAGAGGAAGGAAGGGGATAAACCATGCAGAGTCCAGCAGACAATGGTCAGAACTTTAGTTTGATATAAGGATGAGAACAAATCAGTGAAAGTGTCTGAGAAGTGTTAGGAGTTTTTCTTAATGATAAGTAGGGCAAGATGAATTCTAAAGATGGCATGAAATATGTGATGAGAAACTGGAATGGGCTAGGCATCAAGATGAAAGGTATGATGGGAGAGCAGAAGAAATCTTTGAAATAAGGTTCTGGATATCATGTTAGCATGGAAATTTAGGGAGGAGTCAGAGGTTAAGTACTCTCTACATAAGCATAAGGGACAGGAAAAATACCGAATCTGCCAACAGTTAAAGACAAAAGAAAAAGGACTGGAATATCTTTGATGCCAAGGGAGTTTCTTTCAATCATGATACTGCTAAACTTTCCAAATGCCTCAGCAAATATTTGTTGAAGCATGACTTATCTTCTTTCAAAAACATTTTTGCATTCCAAGTGATAATAAAGTTAAGTCCTCTGCATGGGTTTCCATTCCACAACCATTTTTGAGGTGACTAATTCTCATGGAATTTCAGGGGATTTGACAATTTAAATACCTTTACTTCTTTTTAAAAACCTGCTACCTTCTGCTAATAGGTATATAGAGAACATAAAGGTATGAAATTTTCAGGCTGATAACCAAAATGTTTGTAAAATGTCTATAATTGGAATAAAAATATATAATAGGCATCTGAAATTGTTTTAGTTAACATTTTAATTTTATAGAGGTTTTTAGTTGTTTCAGGAGGAAAGGTGGGGTTTTTTGGCTTTGGGGTTTTTTATTCTCTGTACCTGAATAAATCTTTAAATGTTCATTTAGTTAGGAGTAATATGTATCTCAGATGTTTTTTAATCACTTCCTCTACCAAGCCATGTTATTTTAAACAATTGGTAAATGAATCACTTGCAGAGGTCTCTGCAGAACTGAAGATTAATACTGCTTTCCCCAGCATGAGACACTCAAATTTATCCTCTAGAAAACAATAGAGAACATAGAATACACTTCTGGGAATATGCAAGCAATTCTGTAAAGTCAGGGGAGGTTTACATTATGATTGCCATATAAAATTCAGACAAGTGAAATCATAAAAGCCAAACTAAAGCAAAAACAGTTTAATGCAGATGAATGTCAATGCCAAACAAGGAAAAGACAGTGAAGCTGCAGCTTGTCTGGGTGACTTCAACCTACCTGCATGCCTACAAGGGATTAAACATGAGGGAAGAACCTCAATGTGAACAAAACTGAAATTAAAATTCAGCAGTATACTGACTGAAAGAGAGGATGGAAAATGCAAGCAGCTATCTGGTAGCAAACATTAGCTATAGCAGATGTGATTGCCATCAGCTCTAAATGCATGCTAAATTAAAGCCAACATCTGTTCTCACAGAGATGGCCTCAGTCATCTTAAAAGAAATGTAATTTGGAAATCAAAACATTAAAAAGGCTTAAAAGGCAGGGTTTGGTAGAGACAGAGAAGCTTGCTGTCTGCCATGGGAAATGATAACTATGAGCAAATGTTCACAGTCCTAAATGGACATTCTACAGCTCTGAATGAGTGATGTTACACAGCCACTGGTGAAGGTCTTGCATGTAGAAGTCTTTAAATGAAACCTTTTAAAGGTCTAAATACAGGGTTCAATTCTTTGACTTCTTTTTAGACAAAGACAAGCAAGTACTAAATGCTGATGACAAATGCTAAGAAAAGGAAAGCAAAGTTATAAAGATTTCTAAACAATGACTAACATCTAAATAATGACTGAGCAGCACTTACACAAAATTATTACAATACCAGGCATCACAAAATACTGGGGCTTAGAAAAATGAAAGTAGTAAGAACAAGTCAAAAGTTCAATTGCACTGTTAGCAAGGCTGGATGGAATTTCAGGGAACTGAAGAAAAGGATTTCCAGAATGATGAAGGGGTTACAAGTGGTAAAATAGGTGGTAGAAAGTGTCATCATAGACATCACAGAGAAGAAACTGTGTCATCTAATCAGAGTGCTGAGGAATAAAAAAAAAATGGAGTGGAGGAAACCTACCTGGCTGGGATTTCTTAGCACTGTTCTTGGCCATCAAGTAACAAGATTTGTAAGAAGTACTAGTAGCAGGAAAATATTACAATAGAAGGGGAAGAGTGCTAAAAGCTATCAGTATCCTGCTCTTCCCATCACATTATCAATTACATAGTAGTGGCTATCTAGATTTACTTTAGTAAATAGTATGCTTAAATAACTGTTAAAAACTAGCGACTGCCATAAAATCTGAATTAATGTGTAGATCTACGTGTTTATTTCTTGTTTTGGGTCTTGTTGTAAAACATGAAATTCAATTTTATTTGGGCAGATTTAACCCCCCAAACCTTAAGCAATGAAACTATGTTTTTGAAGGCCTATCTAACTTATTTCTAGAATATCATACAGATTTAAAGCATTTTGTTAAAAGTAACAGGTCTAAAGTAAGAAGTTAGGTGGCTTTGTTTAGTGAGGATCTATAAGTTTAGATAATTACTTCTCACCTTTTAATTTTGCTGTAGTAAAGTTTAGAGTTTACAGCAACATAACACTTGAAGTAACAATAGTTTCCTGTTTAAAGGTGTGCAGCAAGGAAATTTTTAGATGTAATGAGTCAATGAGATCATGTATCCTTAAGTATTTAAGTTACTTCTGGGACAGCTGTGCAAGAATTGCCATGTATATGCTATTATTTGCTTCTCCCAGCATATTGTCATATCCCCTGCACAAACATCATCCATGCAATTCAGCCCTTACAGTTTAAAAATGATGAAAGAATGGTGTAATACCTCCATTAGAGACATCTCTTATTAAAACTCTGATCTTAACTACTTGATAACAGGGGTACAGGCTGCAAGTTATAATAACAAAACTGACTATCTAGTATAATGTAGGTGTAGATTACTATAGGAATTGTACAAAAGGGAGTTTACTGTGGCCATTTAAAAATATTTTATATTGGTAATTAATATCTGTTTTGTTCTGTTGTGTTGACATAAAATCCTCTTGTCATTAGCAGCTATTTCTTGCTAAGATAATGGTTTATGAGTTTTCAATAATAAAGTTCTTTCCCATTTTTGTTGACTGAGAGTTGCTGTTTGAATGTTAAGTAAAAATTAATTTACTCTCACAACAAGATAGTAATATCTGAAAAGACTATTATCCCTGGGGGCAGAAACTACCTGCTAACCTCTCCATGCAATAATCGCTACCTGGAGTATATATTTGAAAAGAAAAAAACAAGCTAAGCCATGCAAGCATGATGCTGCAGTTTTGTTCTAGTGTAATGTCTTCTATTGTCTTCCTAGTATGCATTTTTTGTCATTTTCATTGTTCTCCTGATAAAATTATAAATGCTATTACACAGTAAACATTAGAAATGTTATTCCAAATAAAATCAGTTGAAAAGAGATTAGTTTCATTATTTAAACAAAAGAAATATTGTCCTACCATATTTGCTTCTGAAAATTGAAAATTTTTGAAGATGGATAGGGGATAGAAAAAAGACTGGAAATTTGCCCTTGAGTTTCAACCTGCTTGGAGCTGAAAATAAACTTTTATTTTTGAAATAAAGTTTTCTTAAATAATGTTCTTCAAATTGTGCACTTGTAGCATTAGCACCTCATTTAAATAGCCACACAGTAAAAATGATTGGTCAGCATTGTATTTTCATGACGGTTTTGCTCATGAGAAGTGCAAGACATTACTCCATCAATAAAATCAGAATAACTGCCATGTATAAATGACAGTCGGAATCCATGTTTATCAGAGAAGTCCATGGCATTGGAAGAAAAAGAAAAAAAAATATTGTTCTAAAATTGTAGCTGATGAAAGAAACCCTAAATAAGATTTAGGAATTGTTCTGGCCAGAGATTCCTTTGGTATATAGGTAATTTCAGCTGCTTACCTTTAGATTAAAAATATTACTAGTGGTTTTTAGGAAGTCAACACTAGATACTCCAATAATCCTCACAGATGTTCATGCTTTAAATAGGAGAGGTGCTGTCATTCCTACAAAATAAACACATATAGTAGGAGGGAAAGGAAAAAGCTCCTCCAAGATGTTAAAATGTAAACACTGGCTCTTGTAATAAAGTACATGGAAAATTACAGTGAGAAATGAAAAGTTGTGTAAAAAAGTCAGATTGTAAATTATAACGAAAAGGGGAGTGGATAAATCTGTCATTTAACCCTGAGGATAACTGTCCTAATTGAGGAGATAGTTAGCAATGTAAATCTGACATAGGAAATGAACTACTCAAAGAGGGGGAAAGAGGGGTACAGAGACTAAAGACTAAGGCAGGAATTCAAGTCCAAAAGCACCTCTAAAATTTAGGATCAGCACACGGACTCTAGAAAAGCCTCTCTAGTTAAACAGAAGACATCAAGTTCAATGATCAAACTGGAAGCCATAAAAAGCAAACTTGAAATCAAAAGCAGACATCAGTTCAACTATTTTAATGGCAAAGGAGACATGGCAAATTTCTCATTACCTCACATCTTTACATCATGACATAATATGCTCATTTGTTCCAAGTTTCTGGACTGTGGGTGCTGACCCCACCTCTTTCCCTAGAGTCAGAGAATGCAATTAGGGAGTTGTGAAGCGTTGAAGATTTACTATGCTCTTCCCTACTCCTTGCATACCCTTAGTCTTCAAGGTCAAGGAACTTCCATCCACCTCTTAAAGCTTGCCCAGATTACACAGATTTACTACCACCAATAATTCTTACACTATTCAATAATAAATTGTGAAAATCTGACTTGAATGAAACTTCAACCTAAGAAACTCTAAAAGGACTCATCCAGTTCTGGTTACTGTATTTAGTGATGGAAAAGGGAAACAAACACATCATTATACTGACTAGCTCATAAAATTCTGTGATGCTACTAGCTGTGACTATGTGTTCTAAGTAACTAATTCTAATGAAAATGAAGCTTGGAAATTTTCAGGAGGAATAAAATCTTCTGTTTGGTTAGGAATGAATTTTGGACTTGGCTGTTCTGGTATCATGATATTACATCTACCCCGGACTACTTTTGTTGGTACTGGCTGCTTTTGCTGCTTCTGTCTTAATTTCTGCTCTGACAGTAAGTTATGCTTCATGCGCTCTTTGGATTACTTTTGTGTTAAGATACTGACACTGAAGTCAGGCTGTAGACACCATTTGTTAGAGATTCAAATAGTAATTTATTTTAAAAATCTCATAACTAAATTCATTGATGTAATAAATGTACATGATAAAATCTTAAATTTAGTGTAACTAAATGTAACAGGATTTACAAAGTTCAAATATTGTATCTTAATCCAGACAGTGAAAACTTATAATTACATTGTGTATCCTGGGAATTTGTTTATTACAAGTTCACTGATGTCTTTGTACTGATTAGGGCCATGTAGTTTTTCCAGCAAATCATCTTCTTTGTCTGACCTACTGTTTTCCAGAACACTAAGTTCAAGACCAGACATGTCAGATGGCAAGTAAGAGCTAACTTGAATTACTGACTGCTTTTGTCCTGTAGAGGTCTGCCCTTTTCCTGTATTCAGATCAGTATGACATTTAACTTGTTTGCTTCTCGGTGAAGGTATTTCTTTAATATGTCGATCACCCCTGTTCTCTTCCTTACTCATCTGTTGGGCTTTCTGCTCTTCGTCTTCTAATAATGATGCCTCCATCTCAGCAAGGTTAAGTGAATCAGCAGATTCAGCACTAGTTCCCATGCTGGTTTTAAAGTTACAGTTTCTCCTCAAAGACTGGACTGGAGATGAAGCTGAAGGAACTGGCACAAGATCTGAAGTACTTTGAGCTCTTTGACTTGTCTTTGAAATTCTGGACCTGCTGGATTCTGGCTCTGACCTATCTTGCTTTGGTCTTTCAAGCCACAGAGGTTCAGGACTGCTGTCACAAACTTTTGAGTCTCTGCCTGTACTCTCAGCATTGGTGAAATCTTCTGAACAAACTGTGTTCTCTGGACTAGCAACAAAGTCATCAGAGTATATGAATTCAGAGTTGTTTTCAACACTTCTGCTGGGGCTTAGTTTATGACCACTTACAACAGATACATCATCATGCTCCATGGTTTTATGATGGATTAAGTTTATTGCATCGTTGTAACTTCCTTTTGTATTAGCATCTGATGGGAATGCTACTGGGAGTTGAGTTTTTGCATACTTTTCCTCATGAGCAGATTTTAACAGAGTTTCCTCTGGTAAGGGGGCTGTAATTATTGAATCATTCCTGGATAGACTTGCAACAGACTGTTTTTGCAGGCCAGGGGATTTATCTCCTGTCAGAGAAATTGACTCTGAGAGAGCACTGTTTTCTAATGAAGTCTGAACAATTTTATCCAACTGATTATTCCGCTTTGAACTGCCTCCTGTCCTACAATGCCTGCAAGACACCACATGCTGTTCTTCAGTATTTCTGACCAGTTTTCTCTTGGGTAAGGGGCTTCTCCCGTTCAGCATCTCCATTTGCTTTTTTCTGTACTGCTCCCTCCTTTCATGAATTATCAGCTTATCCGGGTTGGTCTTCTGTAGCCGTAGCCTCAGTGTATTTGTCAGCCCGTACAACAATTTCTTTCTGGGAGGTCTGTTCTCCTTAGCTTTGCAGCTCCTTTCACAGGCTGGCTGTTCCTCAGGCACAGCTTTCTTGGGTCGTCTCCCAACCCCAGAAGACTCTGGGGAGATGGCCTTTTGACTGGCTTGTTTAAATGGAGGGCTCGGGACTTGACTGCTCCTGCCAGGCCCCACAGGTGTCTCTGCAGGCCTCAGGGCAGCAGAGTGACTGGGAGGCTGTGAGGCCGTGTCTCCACTCCCTGGGGGCTGATAGAGCCAGGCAAGATGGGGATGGACAGCAGGAGCAGGCACAGCGCTGCGGGTGAGCACCGACAGCTCTGCCAGCAAGGCACTGAGCAGTGGCAGCTGCACCGGGGTGCGCCGGGGCTCTCGAGGGCTGGCGGGGTGCAGCAGCGAGGGCCCAGCACTGGGACGCGGTGGGCTGTGGCCCTTGTCCTTCTCCTGCGGTCTCTGCGGCTCGATATCCTTCCACTGCCCTACTGCTGCTGGCGGCCGCTGAGGCTCAGCCGGCTCACGGCTGTAATAGAGCAGTGGAGGGCAAAAGATGTTGCCTTCCAGCTGCTCACCCTCCTCCTCCTCCTCCTCTTCCTCCTCCTTCTCCTCCTCCTCCTCGTCTCGCGGTTCCGGGCTGGCGGCAGGCGGTGTGGCAGCGCGGGGGCTGGCGGGGCGCGCCCCACCGGCCTCCAGGCTGCTGAGGCGGTAGCGCAGGACCAGCTCCCCGACGGGCCGGCCCGCGCTGTCCCGCAGCGCGAAGCGGCCGCGGCGGCCGCAGGAGGAGGGCGCCCCGGGCCGCTGCAGCAGCTCGGCGGCGGGGGCCAAGGACACGGCGCAGCTGCCCAGGAGGCGGGGCGGTCCCGGGGCGAGCCCGGCGGGCAGCGCCAGGAGCAGGGCGCGGAGCGGGCGGCGGCGGAGCGCGGCAAAAAGCGCGTCCGCGTGCCAGCGGAACACGCAGCGCTTGCCGCGGCCGAAGGGGAAGGGCTGCCCCGGCCGCAGGGGCGGCGCGGCGGCGGCGGGGCGCAGCACGAGGGTGGGGAAGTCCAAGAGGCGCAGCGCCACGGCCGGGTGTTCCGCGGGCCCCGGGAGCTCCACGGGCCCCGGGGGCTCCGCAACCCGCAGCGCCTCCACCAGCAGCTCCAGCGCGAACAGCCGCTCCATGCCGCTCGCAGGCCCCGCTCTCGCGAGAGGCCTGGGTGTGTGCAGGGTGCAGGCGAGGCCGGCCGCTCTCTCGCGAGAGTCGCGTCCCAGCCCTGCTGCCTGCGCGGCGCATCCCGGGGGCCGCGGGCTCCGAACCAGCAGAAAACTCGGGCCCGGGGCCCTCAGGGTTGCTCGGCCCCGCGTCCCACCGGCGGGGGTGTGCCTCCAGCGGCTCCAGTGTGCCTCCTGCAAACATGTTGGCTGCCTGCCCTGGTGGCTGGGTGAGGGGCAGCAGTCGCAGCCCACGGAAACAAGTGCTCCCCGGCGTCTGAGCACAAGCGCCTGGTGTGTGGTGGCAGCAAGCCGTCGAGGTCCTGCCCTCGGCTCTAAACACCCTGGTCGTGTGATCCCCACTGCAGTTCTCAAGAGCGGAGTGGGATAGGCCCACTGTGCCATCAGGCAGCAGGAGTGATGTTTGTGGCGGCATTGAGGGACCTTAAACTGTTTTCACATTTGCAGACTCACTCAATCAATTGGGTTGGAAAAGACCTCTGTGATCATTAAGCTCAGTCTTTGACAGAACACCACCATGTCAACCAGACTGGCACTCAGTGCCATGTCCAGTCATGGCTTAAACACCTCCAGGGATGGTGACTCCATCACCTCCCTGGGCAGCCCATCCCAATATCTAATCACACTTTCTCTTAAGGAATTATTTCTAATGTCCATCTAAACCTCTCGACACAGCTTAAGACTATGTCGTCTTGTCCTATGCATAGTTGCAGCCTGTTCCTGCTCCAAAAGAAACATTGAGTTCTGTGTCAAGGGCTATATACTGAAGAGTCTTTCCACAGTGTCTTGGATACGCATTGATAAACTCATGTTTTCCCTCCTGTCTGCATGTAAAGCGGGAGTTGAAGTCAACACACTTGTGAAGAATTTCATTCCTTAGCCTGCTACCTGGCAAAGAGAGTGCTCTTCTCTCTCTGGCCTTCTTTCCCTTACACCACAGTCTCCTTGCTGCAGGCACAAGGAATACCTGCTGAGATAGAAAGAAAATGGTGTTGTTCTGTTAGTAAGTTGACTCTAAAACAATGTCTCCTTAACTGAGGATGTTGGATTAAAATTACAGTACACCCTCACCATTTACCAGCAGCAAAGTAACTGAAAGAAAAAAAACCAATCCCCTCTCTCTTTCTGGTTATTTCCTCATTTTACCCCCCATTTTCCTTCTGGTGTCAATTCACAATTCTTTAGAAAAGTAGAAACCAACAGGAGATGGTCAAAAAATCCAACTCTTCCCTGTTGGTCAGATCCCTTGATTATTATTTCACCTTTCATTTGCTGTTATATCTGAGAAGAGAGTTTAGGAATTTGACTCTTGGGTTGTGATGAGGACTCAAGAATTACATAATCATAATTGAGTTCTCAGTTCCTCTGCTGCCACTATTCTAAGCATGTGAATCTAAGAGCTACACATCTCCTGCCATTAAGGCTGCCAGCATTCACGTGTGGCACTGTACTGGCATTGTGGCAGACAAGACAAATGGCCAGTCTGTTTTACTACTGCATCTGTCATCTGCTTTTTTGTGTTTCCTTCTCCTCCTCCTTAGTTGATGTTCTCCATAAAGGAGAAATGGCAGAAGACTTCTGTTACACTGAAATTGACAGAGATTTTACAGTGGTAAAATGGTCACTCTTGAGGTTGTGCACAAAGACAATGGATCAGCGTTTTTCCCATTTTATAGATGGATGTTACTGTGACTGTGAGGTTTAGTCCATGATTTCTATTCTCTTATATTTGAAACTTGCCATCTTTGTAGAGGAGGATGCATCTTTCTGCATGGTGACTGCAACTGGAGTTTGGGGGTGAATTATGGAGGAACCATATTCTTTTTTTAAGATGCTGAATCTCTGTACATTGAAGTTTTCAGTTTCATGGCCCTGAAAATCAGACAATTCCTATATTTTGTTCTGCACAGACAATAAAAATAAAAAATGCAGAATACTTGTGAAAACTATAGGTGTTAATAAGCTGTGTAAGATCAGTCAGCAAGCTGGTGACAAAACAATTGCTTAAATAGAAAGGAGTAAGGAATTTTAAGTTTGTTGCAGTTGGTGTGTTTTATTAAGTTTTATTTAGTCAATCCACTGGTCATTATTTCTATTCAAAATAAGCAGAAAACAGTATTGTGTTATTGAATTGCAAGTTAGGAAAAAAAAGTATTTTTCTTCTTAATAGTCTTAGTTTCTACTAACCACCATTTAAAGGAGATAAGACTTGTGATAAGACTTCTTTAGATTGTGTATCACTGAAGAGTGATTTAGAAAACAGTCATGCTGCAGAAGTAGGGTTATGGAGCCAAGTTTCATTACCTCTACCACTCCAAGGTACATGTTCAAATCTGCATTAGTTACTTTTAGTAATCTTTTTAGGATAGCTCTGCTTCTTCTCAGTTCTCCTTTCTTATAAATAGACTTCAAATTTTCTGTTTTTTTTCTAAAAGACTGGAAGAGTGAGGAATTTTGCTGATTCAGTGAAATCTTTCAGTGACCTTGTTTGGATGTTTGAAGTACCAACTGTCTGTCTCAGACTATTCCAACCCAGACAATTGGTGTCATTAACAGCAACTCCGCAACTTTGGTTCAAATCTATGTTTTGAAGGCTTTGAGATATCTTTTTTTGCCTTTAATTCCTGTACAATTTCAGATTTATTGATCTCTCTTCACAAAAAGATCTGTCTATAGAATTATATGTCTGTCTATGGATTGAGACATAGGACATTAAAAAAAGTTCTTGAGAAAGCGTGGATTTTGCTAGATTCACAATTGAATCTGCCTATTCTGGTGTTGTTCTAAAGATTGCATTTTTTTAGAGATCAAATGCTGGCATAAAGAGCCACTGTTTACCTGCATATAAAATTGCTCTTCTCTGTGCAGATTGTACAGGGCAATGCATGGAATTTGTGCAAATATTTGGCCTGGTGGCACTCTGATTCAGAAAGGAGTCAGACAGTCTGCTGGAATATTCAGCTGCAACATAATAGCAGTTCTTAAAATACTCCAGCTTAAAATGCCACCCAGAGAAAACTTATTTAGTCTTTTCTCAGTTGTCTGTTGAGTCAGCCACTTGTGAAAGGGCAATAAACAGGAAGAAATTCAGGAATTAGCATGGCACTCTTTGATAACTCTCTTCATCAGTTCAGAAAAAATATGAAAATTTATAAAATACATGAGCAAAGCATATGAGGGTTTTGCAATGTATTTAGGTTTCTCTCTTGAAAAATCTAGAAGAAATTTTGAAAAGAAATAAGGTCAAATAAGAGAGCTGAATCAATTCTATTGCTATTTGCATATGTTTCAGTATATTGTGCAGAGTCTTGCAGGCAACTTTTCCGTGTCCATATTCTACTTCATGATCCTTAATTTTGTGCTGACCCAGGTCTAGTGATGTATGGAGCATTCTAGGAACAGTTGCAATGGTATTATTGGCATAGGCATTTTGTTATCCATCAAAATGAAGGATACTGTGGTTTTGCCCCACTTCTCAGTATGTACCTGCCTGTCCACAAAGTGCCCCATTGTTTGGGTGGTCAGAGCAGCTGGTACTGAACCTACTCAGACATACAGCTCCAAAATTCCTCCCTTGTGTTGCTATCCTAAAGATGCTTGTGAACTCCTCTTACTTCAGTGTGATAGCTCTCACGTTTATTTTCACTCTCTGCTATCTTTAGCAGACTTTGGGAGTGCTAAAATAAACATTCTTTGCCTAGTCATGTGGCCCTTCTCCATTTGGCAAACACCCGTCTGTTTCCTGTCTTTTTAATGATTTCATAGCTTTCCTTAGTATTTCACTTTTTCAGAGTGGTGAGACTTGGGGCTTATGGCAGAGCTACTTCTTCCAAGTCAGCAGGGGTGGCACGCAGGATTGGTGGGGGAAATGGTTGGCCTTTGAAATGCATGTGGTTTTCACAGCCAGCTTAGGAATACAACCCATGCCAGGTTGTCTTCTGATTCCAAATTTCTTCAGGGATTAATGGGACTGCGGCAAAGCACAGCTTCTCCTTCTGTACTGAGCAGTCATCATCATCTTTCTTAGGTGCAGCGAAACTCAGTCCAAGAAGCCGCCTAAAGGAAACAAGGAAAAACTGGCAAGGACTGTGAGAGCCAACAGGAGGCAGGTTGTCACAAATACAGGAGTTCAGACAACTATATTGAACATGGCAGTAGACATATCCACAAGGGTCACATCTAAAGTGATTTCCTTTATTTGAAAAGAGTTCTTATTAAAGCAAATGGACATTTTTGCTTAAAACAAAATAATAGTGAAGGGTCAACCTCAGGATTCAGTTCATTGAATATTTTTTGTATTATGCCCAGCAACCTTCAAAGCCAATTTCCTTAAATATTTGGGTGTTATTAGCACATGGAGGCTTTTCTATCAGTTTCTCATTTTATATAAACCATCACAAACTCATTTGGTATCAACAGAAATTCCAGGGGTTCACATGCTGTCATTTATAATTAATTAATGTATCATTGTTTAAACTGTGTCATTTCCCATCCAATAGCTGTGAAGCTCTCAAAAGTCCTCAGAAGGATTTGATTTATTTCCTTTGTCTTCATGGCTGCAGCCCATACTTGTCATGCACATATGTAGTGAATGAGGAGAGGATTCCAGGTGCTTAGCCATCCGAAGAGGACAGCTTAATCACACAACAGAGCAGTTCCTGGATATGTTTAAGAAGCACAGAAAATCTGCAGCAAAAGTTTCTGTCAAGGTGTGGGGATCCTTAAAATTCCTGTTGTAACTGTATGGCCAGAGAGGTCCTCAGCTCCTCTCAGAGATATTGTCTTTGCAGGCAGTGATTTTTCAGACTCGTCACCTCTTAAAAAGGATATGTTTACAGCATTTCTCTAGCTCAAGCTGGGAACCATTGGAGGCAAATTGCAGTTCAAATATCTGACAGGGCTTCTGACAGCGAAAGCTCTTGTGAGCCTCAGGATGGTTCTTAAAACCAATTCAATACTTGGATGAGATTTCATTAAAATAAAAAATCAGAGATGTCTGCAAATATTTGAGTAGGAAACAGTATTGTGTGCTTTGTACCATCACACTGATGACACTCATTGTTTAATCTGTCATAATTACCATTGTTAAGTATGTTTTTTCAGAGTTTTTTTTTACAGTACAGCTGTTTTGTTCCCTGCACATTGTCAACCTCTGATGTTTCCTTTGTCCCTTTAAAAACAACTTAAAACCAATTGTGCTGTTTTGAGAGCTCTCCTTTAGAGAGACAAAAATAAAAAGAGACGGGCATGTGCAGAGTCAGACCAGATCCTCCTCACTGGATGTGCATGAGGCTGAGTTATATCCAGTTGCCTGTGCCTGGTGGGAAGGGGGTAGAAAAATTCCATCCCACTTAGTGAATTTGACTTATGAAGCTGCTTGTTGAGGTTGCAGAAAGAAGAGCCAATATGCCCTGTATTTTTCATCTCCCTTCTTGTTTTCCAAGGAGATATGATGGAAACCCCATGGTTCAGTAAGGTGGATTGTGAGAGAGGTGGCTCTGTCCTGAAAGTTTGTCCCTGGCTTGCCTACAGTGGGATTTCTAGTGGAAAGGTTAGGTTCTTTTCTGGGCTAGCATGTTCCAAGGATATCAACAGTGCTGTCCCTCCCTCATGCTTCATCCCTTCTAGCTTCTGTCCTTGCTCTGCCAGGCAGCAAGTGTGGAGTACTTCCCTCTGGTTTCCTGCTAATGTCTGTATCTTGCTGTTTCTCACCATCGTAGTGGCTGTGATGTGAAACTTAAATGTATGGACAGGGAAAAATCATGGCCCATTACATGGCTTTATTGATCAGAAAGAAAAAATAAACTGTATTTTAGGATGATAAATGTGGGAATCTGTAAATCTAGCTGCAATCTTCTCTTCTGACATAGATCTTCTTGGGAAGATTTAGATTCTCTGTGCTTGAATTCCTCTTAGAAAACATGACCAGTGTTTCACAGAGGTGCGGAGTGAAGAAGGGAATAAATGTGTGATTTGCTGAGAGCACAGCATCCCTGCCCATCCCGCAGGCTCCTTTCCCTGGCCAGTGATGGCAAGTGGCTAACATCTGGATTGTTTTGCTTGCCCCTGAAATGCAGTACCACAGCACGGTGGTGAGACCACCAGCCCTTCACCAGCGGCGAAGAGCAGATGGAAGCGAGCAATTCCTCATTGCAAGACCCGCCCAGCTCTGTCCCGCGTTTCAGAAGGGACACTGCAGCACACGGGGAGCCACCGAGAGGCCATCGGCGAGGTTCCCCGTGTTGCCATGCAGAGTTCTTAGGCACTGAAAGTGTGGCAGCCTGCCTGAGCCGATTGTTTCCCCAGCTCCTGGGAGGGCTGCTCCGGGCACGGCGCTGTGCTGACGCAGCTGCGCCGCTGCCTCCGCTGGCCCTGGATGGGGATCCCAGCGCTGCGCTCCGGTGCAGAGTGTGACTGTGCCTCTAGGGACTTTTTACAGGTTGTCACAATACTGGAAAAGTATTTAATTCACTGAAATGCAAATAGCCCTGTGGGCTACAGCTAGGAAGGAAAACAGACTTCTTTCTCTTGCTGTATGCTGTGCAGTCTATGTGGCAGGATGACAGAGTGCCGACTGTTGCAAGCCCCTGACGCAAGGTCAGACAAAAGCTGTGCCAATGCAGAGGCCTGGCTGGCCAAACTCCCTCCTTGCTAGCTCCACTGACCTTTTGTGAACTTATTCAGGGATGTCTTTGGCCCAGTAAGTTCAGCTAAAGCATCTTATTGCCCTGACACAAAACTTCCTGGTTTTGCTGGTATGTATTTTAAGCTTCTTGCTATTTTGGTGCAGTTTCTTGCATTTCCTTTTTCAACAGTTCCTGTCGGAAGCATGTATTGTTTGGGAAGACGTGGCATTAATTACTGTGTGAATTATTTGTTGTGTGGGTACCATGGAAGAAATACATGGGAACTGTTCCAAAGTGTCTTTAATGAGTTCAGTCATCCAAGATTGTGATTTCCATCTCATAAATAATAAACTGTCCTCAATATGCTAATTTAAATTTGTTTTTAAATTGCTTATTTTAATTTTGCAGGGGAAATAATCAAGAAGAAAAAGTTCAGAAAAATGCAGGCCTGCTGTGTTTCTATACTAGGTCACTCAGGGGTGCAGTAACCTGTCCTCCATGCTAAATCCTGAGACAGTGAACATGTGACTAGGCTGGTAATGGTTTCATGTGAACAGTGAAATTTGAAATGCCGTGATTGAAAATATATATGAAATCTGTGCTCCATAGAATATAACCTTATGAAGCAAGGCCCTTGTCATCTTCTTTTGATGGGATCTCCAGTCTCGATTTCTGCACTGATCCTTTGCTGTTTGGGCCAGTGGAGGCCAAAAGTGTTGCTCTGACAATAGACCCAGCTGCTGGCAAGGTAATAGTGTGTGCTCAGCAGTGACCCATCTGCTTCATCAAATGCAACATCCACAGTCTTCTAGATGAGTCTCATCCAGTCTTGCAGTAGTGGGTGAAGGTTTTTCAAAAAGCCTCCTTAAATTTGTGGACACTTGTTCAAGGCATGAATGTACTGGTAACTGGACTAATGATTTCTCACTGTGCTGACTATAAATCAAAATGCTTCTGCTCCAGGCAGGCAGATCATTACACTCAGAGGGTTTAGTACCAATGTAACAGTTACCCGTGAAATTTTTCTGTTCTGAAAGCATCCTTTTACTTTATTTTTTTTTCACTCAACCCTCTATCTTCAGTAAACACATATGATTTTACATGAGCCTGTGTTCTCTGGGCTCTCTAAGTTCAGACTAAACAGTGCATAGCAGCAAAAATACTTCAAGAAAGGAAAACAAGCATATTTTGCACAGGTAATAGCTGATCATACATCTTTCAGATTTGTTAAGATTCAATCCCAGATAAATAGACAGAAATAGGTTTGGATGGTTGTGCAGACTCATCTTACTAGAAACACAGTCACCAAAATTTCATTTCAAGAGGCAAACTAGTGAAAAACTCGGAGAGGTTATTCACTTTACTGCCTTGGAAGGAATATCAGTTTTTTAAAACATTAATATCCTCAGTCAGGAATCACAAATATTAGTTCTCAGTTCCTTCAAGGGGTAAGAAGAGATAAAAATAGAAGCCATTCTGAGACCTCCCAGAGGGTGACAAATGCAGTCATTCATTTCCTTATAATGACAGCTTTCAAGAAGGCCTTAACACTGGAAATTCTCAGAGGAAGATTCCTTCCCCCTAATACCTTCTCACTTCTGTTGAAAGCTGTCTGTATCATTGCAAGCAGGAGTGAATAAAACACTTGCTGAAAACTCAGCTGTGCTGCTGTAGGCTGATCTTAATCAGGAAAAAGGCACATTCTGCTGAGTGCACTGGGCAGGTGGTGCTGTGACCTGTAATGAGTGCCTGGCTGTGGTGAGACAGCAAGAGAGGGAATAGCTGTGTGTAATTCTTAGCAAGAGGTGAGCAGACCGAAACCCCTGCACCTCTAATCTGTGTGTGGAAAACACTGCACACAGATATCAACTTTGCAGTAGCTTTCATTTCACTCTCTGCTCCTCTCGTTTGCGTGTCTACCCCGTTTGTTCATCTCTGCTCTAAGGCCATTCATCCTACTTAGTAGAGGCAACCTGGCCACATTGGCCCTCTGCTAAAAGGGATGAGAGGCTCTTCCAGAAGTGTCAGGGCTTCAGATTAGCAGGCTGCCTCTCTGAGTAGTCTCCTGCTGTGTGTTGGTTGTACAGGAGCCAAGATGTGTTTAGCTGCCTTGGTTAAATATCTGCAATTGAGTGGGGTGATTTTGAACTCTGATCTTTGGTGAGGTTGGCAGACAAACAGAGCAGTCAGTTGCTCTATTTTTCTTGCACTAGATTTTAAGAGTATTTTTCACAACCAGAGCGTAAAGCAAAACCAAGCACATTGATGCTGAGAGTTAGAGGTGGAGCCTGAAATGGTACAGTTATTGCAGGTGGAGCTTGCCTGGCCAACTGCAGGCGGAACTGAATAGAGATGAACCCTGAAAAATCCTGTTTGACTTGTTACTATTTACTATAAATGAACCCATAGCTAATAGCTCAGGGGTAGTTATGTGCATCTAGGACTGCATCCACAATTCCCTGCAGAGTTCTCTCCATGGCAGTCTTTCCAGAGCAAGGGATGAGCCACAGAGATAACCTGTGAAGACATAGGACTGAATGGCACCACCCAAGTTGTCCAGTCAGTGCCTCTCCAAATGCAGAAAGGCACGCTGCAGATGTGCAGTCATGTGCTCTGTAGCTCAAATCACCCCAGGATGCTGAACATTTCCAGGCTTCTCACAACAGACTCCAAGTCTGTGCTAGAAGACAAAATGCTACAATAATTGTGTCACAGGAGGAGAACAGGAGAGATCAAGGGCACTTCTAAGTCCTCCTGAATAGCAGGAGATTTGCTGGGTGACATTTGCAGATGCTTCTGGACCCTGCACTGTGCTGCAGAGAAAGATAAACAAAACCCAGCAGTCCCTGTTGAGCTAATCTGAAAGGGGTTTGCTTCCCAGTTCCAAATCTGGCGATTAGCTCAGCTCTGTGCATGCAAACAAGCACAGACAGCTGATGGATGCTGATACCTCAAGGCACAGTGATGAACCTTGCATCTCTCAGTGACCATGCTTATGCCCTTAATTGACCCAACATGAAGTAAAATCCTTTGTCTTAAATTTCTGTGAAAAAAAGATAAAGGAGATCAGGAAAAAGTGTATTGTTCAAGAAAAATGCCAGCCTTAATTATTAAACTGTATTACTCTAATTTTACTCTTATGATTTCCTGTGTACAAAAGATCTTCAGTAGGAGATTATTTTTTCTTTCATAAACAAAGGCTTTGCTTTGCAATGTACTGCTGATTGGCACAGTCACTGTATAACACACAAAGGCAGATCTGTAAACAATGTGTTGTGATCTTATCTGATCTGCAAGCTGGATAATATATCATCAATATAATTTGTGGCAGGATATTTGTATAGATGTGGTGAGGTGTGTTGGAAACTCCTCTGAAATCACATAGGCAAAAAGGAGACAATATTAACTTAAATAAAAGATTCTATCAGCTTAACAGCTTCATGAATATGTGATATTACTAGAAAAGGAAATCACAGTTTGCAGGTACTTAGAGCCAGCTAAGAGAAAACATGTTGGCTATGATTTTTTTGTCACTAACATGTTGGATCACACAGGGAACCAGTAATTACCTACAGAGATTTCAGCTGTTGTTCACAGGTTTGTGTTTGGCTCTGTAGTTCCATCACTTGTATCCAAAGTCTTTTTTTGGTACCAGAGAAAGAATGGCTTGAAGGGCTTGGCCCCAGACAAGGGGGGCTGCTGAAGTCCTTAACAGTTGAGAGATACCATTCTGCAAACAGTTACTTCTACCACAAACAACATTAATTGGCTCCTCCACTGGTACTCTTGAAAGGATGAATGGACATTGCCAGCACTATTCAGGAGACCAAGCTAAATTATCATAATAGACTCTTCTGGCCAAAAATTTTGTGTGTCCCTGACAGGCTCTCCTTTTGTGTCAAGGATCAAGAGACCTAATAGTATAATATAGGTACCAAGACTGGTTATGGTGACAGTGGCTCTACTTATACTGTGGATGAAAATACTTTTAGCTTTTACAGCAGTAATTTCAGCCACTTACACATACTCTGTCTTTGCTTGAAGAAAATAAGCTGTACTCTACAGTTAATAATAAAAAGCTTCTCTTTCCTGAACAGTACCTAAAATTGTAACTGAGCAAGAATAGTAGGGAGGCTGGAAATCTCAACTTTGCCCAGTCAACCAATACTTTTATTTTTATTGTGCCACTGGTTGCACCTTCTAGAGCCCTGATGCTGTAATGGGATGTGTAAAGGCTAGAGGCAGAGCAAAGCTCCAGATCTGGAGCTGAAGCTTCCCCAGTGTGAGAAGTGTTGGTGTTGGTTATGCTTCCTGTCTAGCTGCTTTTTAAGTTGCAAAAAGATTTCCATGTCTAGTATAACACCCTGTAAAACAAGAGCATGCACTGGCTTCTCTTGTTAAAATTCCTTTCATTTTCTTAGTTCTTTTTCCTCTCTTTATTAGTTAGGAATGGTAGAGGTCAGTAGAGCTTTGTTAAGGACCTTTCCATGAAGGGTGAAACATATTAATCATGCTGCAGATCCTGCCTGCTGGCTGATGGGGTGCTTCTTTGTGCTGGTGTGCAGGCCAGTCAGAGCCCCAGGAGAGCAGTATGCACATGTGTGCACCTGATGTATGGGTTGTCTTGCAGGGATGGGGAACAGCTGAGAGTTGAAAGAGTGAAAAGCAATGAATTTCTGCCAGATGCAAAAAGTAAATGAGTAGAAGAAAATTCAAAACTGCACATTTTGGTCTTTTTTTTTTCCTTGTCCTTGATTATATTTGTATCTTTGCATTTATTGTTAGGTTTTGTCGTGTTATCAGCTTCTAAGAGTGGTACACAAAATCAGACATTTCTGCTCAAAGTAGTAAATCTCCAAATGAGACAAATTAGTTTGGTTTCTTCCCTAAAAGTTAAAAATGTCCTTGCGTGCTCCTAGGGTCCTCTTTGGACCTCTATTCTGGTTAAATTCAAGAGTCTTTACTCCATGAGGGAGATCAGGCTTCTTTCTTTGAGAGTTTGCTCCTGACCTGAATAACAAAGGAACTGAAACAAGGGCAGGGTGAGGCTAGGGAAGGTTTGCTCACTGGTGTAGCTCATTAGGGGACTTCACTGCTTTGCTACTAAACCTTTTGGTTCTGCCAAGTTTCTTGACAAGAGCTGCAGGACTAACAATGGAAAAGTAGGTCAGGAGTAGATCTTGTAAATCTACTCAAATGGCCAAGAGCACAGTTTGTGTAGGAAAAGAAGAAAAGAGAAAGCAAAAAAAAAAAAAAAGAAAGATTTTAGGGTGAAGAGAAGGACAGGAAGGCCAGAGGTTGGTAGGACTTCTTAAGTGAACCCTGATGTGTAATTATACATCTGATTACAGATTACTTTCTAATAGGGTCTGAAAAGTTCTTTGGTTTCTTCAGCAGGGCTTTCATTAGCACTTTGGAATCTTTTATTCTGCAGTGGCTGTTAGCAGTAAGACCAGCCTGCCTGCCTGCAGGGATTTTGTCTCTACAGTGGATGAGCAATGTGCTGGCCTGCTGTATACACATTCAAGTGTGTAGCTGCACCCCTACTGAGACCCAGGGAAAGCAACAGCACAAAACCAAGAATTTTTGCAGGAGGGACCCTTTCCTTTGAAATGTGGTAGGTAAGTGGTTGCTTTAAATGGAAGAAGAAAATCGATAGAAGGAGTTTCTAGGTTGGAAAAAACACCATCCCCAGTGTTGTCTTGGGAGTGAGCTTCAAAACACATCTCAGTTTGGGCAATGTGCATTGGTTATCCACAACACACAGAGCATACACCTCAGCTTTTTATTCAGCTGAATTTCTTGCCACACTGGTGAAATTTCCAATATATATCTGGTGTAATGAGTTTTTTATATTTAGGCCTAAATTCTTAGGACATTTCTGTAACACACAACCCAAAACACACTGAACTGTAATCTGATTTTAAGCAAAATCTGACGTGGGTTTTCTACCACATCCATAATTCCAGATAGCTTCCAGCAAATATTTGATATATTTACATTTTATATGTATTTCTTCTGCTTTATAATATAGCTCTTGCTAACAGTTAGAGTTTTTGCTGTTCTTTTTTTATTATTTTAACTTTTTGCTTGTGTTTTCCTAGCAATTAGAATACAAGCTTTAAAACCATGCTAATGTGATACACCATTTCAGCTGAAGTAAAGCCCTTTAGCATATACATTTACTCAGAGAAAGTGGGAGTGAGAGAGCAGCAGGATTTATTCTTACAAGTGTAATCCTTTCATGTAGAAATTTCCCCTTAAAAATGATTTTGCCTTTGGAACAGCTTCCTGTGAATCAGGCACTTTCTGCATTTGGTGTTACCAGCCAGGATGTTTGTCCCCCCCAGTCAAACTGAGTGCAGTGCTGCCTGCTGGTTTTCCCCTATCAATAATTAATACATCATTTGATGGGCGATGAATGTCTTATAGAGGCCATTTTAACAAAGCAGAACAATGCCTTCCTTGCATCTATCCATGAGAGACATTTTCAATTTTCTACAAAGTCTCTCATTTCCCTTCTGAATGTTGGAAGCCTTTGCAAAGAAAGCACAAACAGGAGACCCTTCATTATCATTGTAACACAGAGTTTTGAAGGAACGCTCCCAACTCTAAAATCTACATTTCTGCCTGAAATGTTTTACCTCCTAATATTACAAAGACAGCAAGGAATTCACTGAGAATTTAGGGAGATAGATTTCTCTTTGTTTTCCACTTTTACTTCCTCATTCTGACAGCTTTTTTACTGCCTAGACTCAAGGTTTGCCCCCAGCCCATCACCAAGCTCCCTGTCCTTGTACAATAAGGGCACAGCCCAGTTTTAATCATAGAGGTGCAGAACTCCAGTACATGTGCAGGAATTACAGGTGTACAGCACCAAAGCTGTTTTCAAATTAGGATTGGGATGGTTTTTTTTTTCTGGTTTATCTGAAAATCTTGGTGGCTACTCTTTAGACAGCTCTTTATTTATCTTGAAAATGGGTTTGATGTGGGCAGGGGTATGAATTTCATCCATAAATTCCCTCCTCCTGCGACTGCACACTACAGCATGATTTGGAGGCCTCTGTAAAGGAACAGACATACCAGGAGAGGATAGGGAAATCATACACTGAGGAGCTAGTGATCTGCAGGAATGGTAGTGATGGAGAGGAGCTATTTATATTTTGGCCAGTGACCACAGAAGTCCACTGTGTAGAGGCCTGAGACCACTGGTTGTACTTGTTTCTGCACTGGAAGAGTCCCTGAGGGGTAGCATGCTGTGAGTGACCTCACACAGTTGGCAGAACCAGCCAGCCTTGTGAAAATCTTCCTGCACATTCTCACTCTTCCTACTACAAGTGACAAAATGTACATTTAGTCTCCTGACAAAATGTTCTCTGCTGGGGTGAAAATTTGAAGTATTTAATTTTTTTGCTTGGCCATCCTCTGAACTTGGAGCATTGCCTCAGAGGTGATGTGTGCTCTTTTCACATGTCTGAAGATACCTGTCCCACCCGGCGGGTTCCTTTTGTACCTGCTCCACATGCTCTTGGTGTCGGGCTGTTTATGTGTTACTTGGTCCACTCTCAGCATTCCTGTGTGGAGTGCCAGTTTTTGAGCTGAGCCACAGGTTTGTAACAACTCTGACTGGCCGAGGATCTGGACCATGATGTGCTGCAGTGTCCTGGCAGAAAGAGTCCAATAAATGTATTGCAGGATATAATCTGTGCTTTGCAATGAAGGGTTTAAGTAATTTATTTCTTGGCATTTTATGCTTGATTTTTGCATGCCTTTTGAATCAAATATAACAGTTTCTGGATGACATCAGACTCTTTTTCATTTTTGTTGTTTCATGTCTTTTCCTCACACTGTGTTTCAGTGGCTGGCATTTCCCATGGTTTTCTATGAGAGCTGTAAAATTTTAGGATTATAATAGGTATATAAGAAGTTGATGCAGTTTTACATACCTTGCTATTTGTACTGTACATTAATTTAATGTTCCTTATGAGTTACAAGATTGTCTTTAATAATGAATTATGTGCCTTACTTAATTGGTTTTATTTCCGTGGAGCTCAATAGCAGGATTTAATTAAAGAAAACTTCGAATGTCCATTGTCTTTCTCCCCCTCTTTTGTAATTATCTTTATAATTTCTAGGTTGTTTTCAAACAAAATTGTGTGATGGGACAGTGAAGAGTTAAGATTTAAATAAAGCAGAACTGATAAACCAGCTACTATTTTGGGTATAGGCACAGAAATATTTGGAATGTTATCAAGAAGTTGTTATGCTCTTTTAACACCTCTAAGCTGGGAGTTGCTTGGGTAGCAGGACAAAATTATTTTTCTCCCCATTAGTGGTATGATGCATGTATACAAATTACTTAGAGATGTATGAGCAGAATAATAATAACCTTACTGTGTTCTTGCTGAAGTATTTCTCAAAGATTTCCTATATACCTGTATTTTGTCCCCCATCCCATTGCTCAATGTTTTAATTAAATTTTCCCCTGAATTGATTACATCTACATTTTTCCCATGGGGCTGTAGATGTGAATTTCTTATCTTCTCCTATCATTAATGCTTGTTGTTAAATCTTTTCTCAGTCTCCTTTTTTTTTTAGAGAAGATTTGCTGATTTCAATTTGATTACCTGTTCACCATTTTACAAATTATGTTACCCTAATTGAGGCCTAGAAATAGAAGTCCAATAAATGGCTCAGAAATGTTTGATTTTATACTATTCTATTCTGTTGATCTCAAAATTCCATGTTAGAGTAGATGATTCTTTTTAAACCACTGTAGAAAGCACTAAACTAAAAAACTAATACTTGCATTTATTCAGTAGCTCTTCTTAGAGACTGCAAATGTGAAGACATACTGAGTCTATTGTCATTTTCAAATTAGACAATTGTTATCTTGGTGAAAACCAGGACTTTTAAAGAAAGATTTTCAAAACAACTCCTGAAGAGTTTAGAGGCATTCATTCAAAGGCAGATTTACACTACTCAGAGATTCCTCTTACATGGAGGGGGAGGAGGCAGTGGGAAGGACATTATCAGAAGGATAGGCAAATTCACTTTGTATATTGTCTCCAAGTGAATTTTGTGTGTGGGCAAATCTGGTTATCTGAAGCTTGATATTCTTCAGTGACCCACGCTCTCCCAAATTCTCATTTCATCATTAAGTTGTCCATAAACACTTGTGTGGCTGGAAAGGCTTTTCTTCACAGCATGCTTTCCCAACACAGTGGTCCCAGCAGCACATGTCCCATGTGTTTCCAACAGAGGCATTTCCATATTAACCAGGTGCTATGGGACACCCTGGAGCTGGCTGTTCCATGGCTGTTCACCTTTCAGATCCATGCTTCTCTGCCTTCTGATGTACAGTACAGAATTCATGTACTTTGCTGCAGCTTAACTGAATTACTCTTCTGTCACCCAGACTCTGGGATGCTATAAAGGCTGGTTAACATATATATGAAAGCCATGGCTCACCACTGCACTTTGTGTGACACATGCTCTTGTCAAAGGCTTTCATCACGAAAAACCATTAAAAAGTCGTGACCGCTACTGAAAAGATCCAGAAACAGGACTAACAAGTAAAGATGTCAAGAAGTGCCCTACCACCTCCTTTGGGTTTTGAATGGGAAGAGAAATCTCTTTTTTTAGTCACTTTTTATTTTTTATGCCTCTTCAGCAGTTAATGCCTCACTTGGTTCACATGAAGGCCTCTTGCTGCCAAACACCTGCAATCAGTAGCTCACCATTTGGCTGGGAAGTCAAAGGCAAGACACATGCCTTGCTGAAACCACATCACTCCCTTCCCTGAATGCTGCAAAGCTGCAGGGAGGGGACCAAGCAGTGCCCTAGGGTTTGCAGTCAGCTGTAGAGCGTGTGTTGGTCTGAAGTGTGATCAACAATTATGTACAGAGAGTGTCTGTGGAAAGCATTGCATCCCTAGGGATCAGGGATTGTGTGCTGCCTGGACAGGATGGTGACAACAACCTTGCTGAAGCACACAGAAGCCCAATTTGTGATATATTGCTCGTGTTGTTCTCTCAAACAATTATTATAATCCATGTGTGTGTAAAACATGCTTTCTGTGGTTGTATCATTAACCATAGCAAGGTCAGTGTGCCCCCCAGATGTGCTTCCATTATCCAGCTCGGCAGGGTTAGAGCACAGGACACAGCGCAAAGTGGGAGGAATGTTCACAGCACATTGGAGAACAGCAACTCCTGTGGATGGAGCCTGGCTGTGGAGAGGCACTCGCTTTGCTACAAAGGGAAACAGGAAGCCACTTAATCTGCTGTGGGGGGAGGAGGATTTTCTGCCAGAGGTGTGAGTCCTAGTAAAAGGCCCATAAGGTCCCATATCCCCAGGGAGTGATGGTGTCCAAAGGGCAGAGCGTGGGCAGAGTGGCTGCAGCTGTGTGTGGGAAATACTTCTTTCCTCTTGTATTCAGCAGTGCTACTGCCAGTTAGTACCTGTGGAAGTGAGAGAGGAGAAACCACGTTTCCAGGGTTTGTGCTTTTCTGAGTGCTGTGAATGCAAAGAGATAGTTTAGAGGCTGTTAGCCACTTGCGCATATAGCAGAAATTAAAAAAATGCAGACTTTAGACTGGGCTGCAAAAGGTCTGCCTGTATATAGAGTCTGACTACGTGTAAAGTCTTTATAATCATTTAAAATGTAACAAAAATATTATTTGTAATTATACTTCCTCTTCTTGCAGCTCAGTGTTGCAATGGTTATTTTTATCACTAAAGTAGGAAAAAGCTTAATACTGATTATTTTACCTCCAAATAAGACCCCATCAAAACAGTTTCTGTATAAAGATGGTGACTATTTACTGTATTGAAGATGTCTAAGCAGATTTAATATCTTACCTAAGGGGCTGGAGAATGCTGGGTCTTTAAATGAAATCTCTGAGATGCTAAGGGATTTAAGACATTACTGAGCAAATGTCTTAGGCTAATAGAGTAAGAACAGGAATTGAATTGATACCCAAAGTGCAGCAAGACTGCTTTGCTCTCAGTGTCTGGCTCATGCTGCTAGAGAATAGTGTCCCTTCCTCAGCTGTACTCCAACAGGCTTTGTTGAACTGTGCAGAATCTCACACCTCTGGCTTGGGGCTTGTCTGCAAGTGCCTACTAGGGGGACATGAGGGTACTTGCAGCTGCTTCTCACACCATTGGTAGTAGGGATAGCCACTGGATATTTTGGGGCTTCCTTTATGCTTCTGTGGTCCTTTCCTTCCTTACAGCACGGAATTAGACCTGGGAGAATATATCTCAACCTGTTTTCCTTCCTTCCTACATTTTGGAGAATGCCTGATCTCACTGTGGGGATCTGGACAGTGCAACTCAGAGGAAGATGCCCAGCTTCATTCTCACAATGTGCTTATTTGGCCCTATGGTTAGTGATAGCTGATGTACTAGTCACTGACAATCACTTAGGATAGAAATATTGAGGTGTTGTGTCTCCTGGTTTAGGGCAAATTTGGGAGGAAACTTCCAAAGGGGTCCCTCCAGAAAGCAGATTCAAGCTGCCCCTCTCCCTGCTGGTTCAGGAAAATATTTCCTTGGAGAAAAGTGGAAAAAACCTGTTTATCTAACAAGCAAAGTATTCACAAGCATAAAAAAATTAGTAATATTATTAAACAATAAAACTAGCTGTTCTGAAGAGATGGCAAATTCAGAAAGTCCTTGTTGTGGGATGTAACTTGGCTCACTCAGTCTCTTATCAGCGCCTCGTGCACTGGAAAATGCCATGTCCTGGGCCCCAGGGGGCCACAGGCGTGAGCTGATGGTGTTTTTCTAGGTGTTCAGTCCAGACCAGGGCCAATCCATTCCAAAAAAAAGCAACAAACTCAGGATGTGGTGGAGATTTGTTCTAAGGCCCCTCCATTTCTGACACATGTGCTCTAGTGTCCTTGTGTTTGCTTCATCTGAGCTGTTACTGTCCCAGTCATCAGCCCCATTCCTCTGTCACAGGACATCTCCAACAAGTGGTGATGGAGTAAACCAAGAGTTCTGTGTCCACATCAGGTCCTGGTGTTGGTGTTTCAGTGTGAGCTGCCATTCACTGCTGCTTTCCCATGCAGGGTGGCAGGCCAGGTGCTCATCTGCTCAGGTGCTCAGTGCCCACTGCCACTGGCTGGGGCAAGGGGATTTATGGCAAAGGGCAGGGCTGGAGCAATTTGTCCTGGTTTGGGGAAGATCTCTAGCCCAGGTGTTGACATTAGCCTCAGCACAGTTTCGATCTACTGGTTCACTCTCTTCTACCCAAATACATGTGCAAAACTAAATTGGGAAGTTTTAATGGGCCTTTCAGAAGGCTGGTCACTTAGCAGTGTCATCAGGCAGGTGACCATGGACATGTTTGCCAGTGACCCAAAGGAAGCAGAGTCATCTTTCTCTCTCATTCAGCCTCCTACAGATACAGACGCTTCAGCTTTCCTGCATGGCTGTTGCAGGAAACACACGTGAGTGCAGTGCTACCTGGGACTCAGGGCCTGGGCAAGGTGGCACATCTGCTTAAACCTGACCTGAGCAGGCACTGGAAAAGAGAAGCTGTGGATACCCCTCCTGGGAAGTGTTTAAGGACAGGATGGATGGAGCTCTGAGCAACCTGGTCTAGTGGAAAGATGTCCCTGCCCATGCAGGAGTGTTGGAGCTAAATTATCTTTAGGGTCATATCCAAGCTATAGAATTCTATGATTCTGTGATATTCTTAATCCCATGCTGTGTCTCTTATCAGCAGCAAAGGGATTATTGATGAGATTCTCAAGACTGAGCTGTAGGGCTGAAATCAGTGACAGTTGCACGCCTAAACCTGCCAGCTGGCTTTGGGAATGCCGGCTTCCCTCTGTCTGTTTACTGGAGAGCCCTGCTGCAAGAAGTTATAAAGTAGCAGAGGATGCAGTAGTATTTATCTGCTGCAGAAGCTAAAGAGAATTAGGTGCTCTTTTTTTGCCAGATTCACCAGCTGTTGTAAACTGGCTGCTCTCTACCAAAGTCAATAGAGCTACATCAATTTGCTCCAGCTCAGGATTTGACTCTATGAGGCTGTATCAGAGCATGTGTCACTTCCCTTTGTAGGCAGGTGAAACAGCAATGAATATAGAAAAAGATATTGGACCTAGGGGAATTTAGTAGATAAAAGTATATTAACAAAAATCAGTGCAGGGTTGTGCTTCTGTCAGCATTTGTTCTGTGTGTGTCTGTGTCTGTCCCACCCCATTCCTTCTTTGCACCTGCATCACTATGGTAACTAATGAATGACTATTTAATTTACCAATCACTGTATGCAGCAGTTCAGTGTTTAAAATATTCCAGTACAGTCTGTCATACACATATGCAAAACCACATACAATCTGTCACACAGGAAATATTATATATGCTTGGTATTCATGTTTTAAGCTAAATCTATTTACCTGTCTCTCCAAATAGGACTTGAGAGCTTCATCTACTGTGATGATGGCCACAAGCTAAATACTATGTGCAGGTAATAATAGTTGTATTATTTCATGTTTGCTGTCTGTATGTGTCAGCTGTCAGCCAGCACACTTGAAATAAAGGCAGCACCATTTACATCCCAGTGAATTTCTGCCCAACTCCCAGGTCTTAGGAGTTATTTAGAAGTTTTCAGAAGAAAAACGGTATTTTGTGGTTTTGGGAGCCAGTCTAAAACTGTTATTTTGGAAGAATAAAAGGGGAAGGACAACTATCACTAGTTTTTCAAAGGGATAGTGTGTGCCTTCAGCCATTTGAAGTCTTCAAGAAAAGGGTAAGTAATTGTTAGAGGAATGCTAGGGCAGCTGCATGCTCTTCTGTGGGGCTGATGTAGGTGGGCACTGACTGGGAAAGGTAGATTAGCATCTACTTTTATTTTGTTTTCTCTCAGCTCTCCACCTGTTTCAGTGCTGTGATAAGCTGGAGATTTTCAGGAGATCCCTAGACACCTAGGTACATTTTTGCTTGAAGGGGACTTGGTTTTATTCTATCCTATAGAATTGTGCAGCTGCAAAGGGAATACATCCTCAGTAGACTATACTCCTGCTGCAGGTGAAGCAGATAGTTTTAATATAGTTTTAATAAAGCTGCTGGTTTCTTTTTTTTTTTTTTCCTGTCTTGGACTGCTTGAGAAAATATGTAAAAGGTGTAAAAGAGTGAAGGGAGAGGAGTAACAGTATACATCCAGGCATGAAATGCCCTTATGCCTGCTGAGTGGTTGCAAGGGAAGTGACATTTCCCTCGTGGAGATGATGGAGTGAGACTTGACCATAAGCCTCTTGCCCAAGGCCTGTGGGGGGAGAGGTTTGCCTGGGCAAGGAGAAGGAGGAAATTTCAGATAATCTGGGAAGAGTTATGAGAAGTGTAATGCTACACAGTCCTCCAGCTCTGCTCTAGAGGGAAACCACAGCAAACTGGGCTGCACATATACCTTTGTGCCCTGTGGAAGGCAGCCTGCTTCTTTTGCTCATCCTGGGATGCTCACAGGTAAAAATTCCAGGCAGCAGGCAGTTGTTCCCGCATCACTTGGCTGGGTGTGCACGTATGTATGTATGTATGTATGTATGTATGTATGTATGTATGTAGGTGTGTATGTATGTGTGTGTGTATGTATGTAGACTGTATTTGCAATGCCACAACTCTGAAACAGCTGGTTTGGATATGTGAAGCTTGAGTCTTCTGGGTAGACACAAATTTGCCCAAATCCTGGCCCTAAGAGCAACTTTTGACATGGTGGGTATGCTTCATTGAGGTTTCATGTCTGAAACAGCAGGACCAAGGACTCCTAAATCATGTCCTATCATTGATATAAAAGTGTGCAGTGATCCAGACAGGTAGTTTTACTGCAGGTTACATGAAATAATAACTGGTTGTGTGATGGCCCCCAATTAACCTGTGATAAGGTGAAAGCAGGGGCACTGGACTAGAATGAACTGTTATATCCCAAGGTTGATTTAAAGCTAAAATGGAACCTAGATTCACCCCAACTGCAAAACCGTGTGCTTGCTCTACAACAAATGTTTCATTTCATTTCTCATATCCAAAGCAGGCTGCCTTAAAAACCTGCCTTATTCCTGAATCCAGATCCTGGTTGCACATGAAGCAGAAGAGCCCTGGTAAAAAGGCTAAGCAAAAACCCTGCAACTTCTCAGCTGGTACAGCTCTCTCCCTCTATGTCCATCTTAAAAGTGTATCTCTCTTCCCAAACTCCAAGGAGCTTCATTTAGTCTGGGCTTGATCTAGAAGCCCCTCCAGTTCAGGCCATGTCCATTATGTGCTGCACTGCTGCTCACTTGGAAGTTATCAGGTGTTCCCAAAAGAAAATTATGGCCA
>WBNQ01068279.1:0-40550 GCA_013401375.1 Spizella passerina | reverse complement strand
GAAGCAGAGGCCTGGCTGAATGACTGGAGAGGGGCTTGATTCTGGAATGAATGAGAAGGGGTTTGAAGACTTAGATTAGATTTTCCTTCACTTTTTCATCTGTACATTTTACAAACACTTGCAATTCTCTCATCCACTTCAGTTGTTACAAATAAGTACCCTCACTTACATTTTGACATAACCCAGCTTGAGACAAGGTTGGTTTCCAGGTGCCACACTGATATTACAGTGCTCCTCAAGCTAAATTACAGCTCTGTTTAGAACTGTGAAGCTTTAATGAGCACCCAGCTCATTATAATAAGGCATAACACAGCGTGCAATGAGGTGTGCCTTCAGAGACACTGCATGGAGCTGTGTGAGAGCCAGCACTGCAGGGTGAGGACAGAGAGGAGTGCTTCCTGCTGAACAGGGCCACCAGCAAATACCAGGGCACAGCCAGCGTGGCTAACAGGGCATCTTCAGTGTGAAACCTGTGGAGATTCAGGTTTCCAAAACAGCAGAGCTCCCCAGCTCATTCCTAAAGCTACTGGCCAACTTTGCAGACATCAGTGACCTTCTCTGTGCCTCCTTTGTTCTGACACCAAGACCACGGTGTTAGAAGGAACAGAGAGCATCAATTTGACCAAGAGTCAGGACAGCCCTCAGGAAAAACTTGTACTGAGTCAATAGGAACTAAACTATTATGCAAACTAAGAAAAATATTTATGTATGATCTGCATTATATTTATGTATGATCTCCATATTAAACTGTTTTATGCACACACAACAGTCAAAATTATTTCATGCTTTTCATCTGCAATATTATGGTGCACATGTAAGGGCATTCTTGTTCTGGAGAAGAAAAGAGGAAATAGTATGCCTTAGTCTTTCAGTTTATATTCAGTATGAAGTGGAAAAATGAATTGAAAGTCATTAATTCATAGGTCTGTGATGCAGTAATGAAAACAAATTAAGCCCAAGTCTGTTATTTCAGTTTCATTTGGTTTTTAGCAATAAGATTGGGATTCTAAAAATATGTTAGGTAACACTCTAAAATCCAACAGAGACTTGGCACCTGGTATCTTGTATCTGAGCTTCATTATAGGAGCAGTGTTTATGTTGGATGTGGGTTGGATGGTTTAATTCCAGCCTACTGAAGAGCAGCCTCCAGGTCATAGATCTGCTGCAGCTAATTTGGCAGAAGCAGCACTGTCTCTTCAGAGAAGGGCAACATAAATCTGCAAACACAGCTTCTGTCTGGGGTAATGAACAGTTTTAATTTTCTGCAGAATGACAGTCACTGAGCAAATGTAAAAAAAACCAAACCAACCAACCAACCAACAACAACAACAACAAAAAATCAATCCACAGAGACATGGTAGTAAAGACCCTCCAAAACAAAATCTCCAGAGCTTCAACTCCCCTGAGATGTCAGCACTGTGCTGGGGCACAGCAGAAAGAGAGAAGAGGCTTTTTTCTCTGCAACACGGCAAGCACTTTCAGCCATTTCAGGCTTCCACCTACCAACTGAATGTGATGAACCTTCCCATCTCTAGTTAAAAGCATGTTTCAGCACCTTGCAGGGGTGTTCAGGAGGTGGTTTCCTTTCCCAGATAACCCTGGGAGAGGTAAAGCATTTGAGCAGTGCTTTTGGCAGGCAGAGTGGGAAGGCAGCAGGCAGAGCCCCCCACACCATTCTCTTGTGCAGGAAGCAGAATACACCAGCCCATACCCCAGGGACCAATTACAGGAAATTCCTTGGACAGGGCAGCCCCAGACACACAGGAGATGCCCACCAGTGCCCACCAGTGCCACAAGGCTTTGGGCATGCTGTGTGTCAGGGTGGGTTTGAGGAGGGAGGATGGAGCACTGTCCTTTGTGCTCTCCATGTGCTTCAGGTTTGCCAGAGGGCAGAGGGAAATGAATATTTCATCTGTAAAGAGTCACTCACACCACCCTGGTCTGAGTGGTGGCACATGGCATTGTAGGGAAATGGGCAGGAGAAAGGAAGCACAAGTGGCTATGCCAAGTGCTAATGAGAACAAAGGACAGAGAAACAATACCCAAAGCATTTCCTGTCCATCTTTGCTTGGCACTGCTCTTCAACATGCTTGTCTCTGAGGAGGAAAGATTGCTGTGATCTCCTCTCCACTGCTGGCACTCTCCTTCCAGAGAAACAACTAAAGCATATACAGCAGCTCATGCCAGTGTTAGCTTATTTGACTATTAATTACTCTAAGGAAAAATCCTGCTGTTTTGAAATCTGAGAATTTCCACTGGAGACTCACCAACTACTTATCCACTAAAACCCAAGTTTATTAAAAATACATTTAAATAAAATTTAAAATATTTTTTTTAAAAATTAAAATAAAAAATTTAAGCCCATAGTCTATTTAAAAATATTTTTCTATGTATTTCCATAAGGCAATTTCAGTTTTGTGAGATGCACATTGCATTGGAAGAGATGTAATCAAAGACACCAGAAAAACAAATGGGATGATCTGTAAATAGCAATCATATTTTGTAGATAGTCAAGACAGACAACACTATTTTCTTGATCTAAAATGGAAGATTTATCATTATGCTAAAATTATGCTAAATCCTAATTAAAAACGGATCAGAAAAGGCAAAACCAAACTGGTGCCTCCAGCAGAGAACCCAAACAAGGACGATGGCAATTTTTCTTTGCATCAGTTTTAAGGGATAACACTGTATTCCTCTACTTTTATAACCCTCTACAACTTACAGTACTATTATGATTTAAACTCCTTGGAAGCCCACCCTTCTTGTGTTTGAATAAAACCAAAGCAATGCACTCTGTCACACCGGCCAGACCTGCAGCCAGCTGGGACTGCTGGGGCAGGTTTGCTTTGCAGCTCAGGCAGAGGCTGAACCAGTGGAGGGACAATCCCTTCTGTGTGTTTCCCTTTCTGCAGTCAGCAAAAGTGCCCCTCTCTGAAAACAGCATTTGTAGCTTGCCACAGGACAAAACAAACCTCAGAAACATAAATCAAGCTTAACAAAGGAGCTTGTTCTTAACATGGCTAATGGCTCAGGTTCCTCCACAGACAAAGACACTGTTTGACCTACTGCTCTAATTAGAGGAGGAGTGATGTTGACATTTGTGTTGTATAAAGCAGACATGGTAACAGCCAGAGGGAAAGCTGTCAGTGCCTCTAAAGATCACAGCATTCATGGCAATGCACGATTCAGCCTTTAAATATTCAAATAATCAATTCAATGCTTAACTTCTTTTACTGATAGTAAGAAACAACTCCCAAATTAGAAAAAGACAAACCAAACCAAAACCCACCAAAAACCAACCCCAGCTTCAATCAGTGTTNCACTGTCCTTTGTGCTCTCCATGTGCTTCAGGTTTGCCAGAGGGCAGAGGGAAATGAATATTTCATCTGTAAAGAGTCACTCACACCACCCTGGTCTGAGTGGTGGCACATGGCATTGTAGGGAAATGGGCAGGAGAAAGGAAGCACAAGTGGCTATGCCAAGTGCTAATGAGAACAAAGGACAGAGAAACAATACCCAAAGCATTTCCTGTCCATCTTTGCTTGGCACTGCTCTTCAACATGCTTGTCTCTGAGGAGGAAAGATTGCTGTGATCTCCTCTCCACTGCTGGCACTCTCCTTCCAGAGAAACAACTAAAGCATATACAGCAGCTCACGCCAGTGTTAGCTTATTTGACTATTAATTACTCTAAGGAAAAATCCTGCTGTTTTGAAATCTGAGAATTTCCACTGGAGACTCACCAACTACTTATCCACTAAAACCCAAGTTTATTAAAAATACATTTAAATAAAATTTAAAATATTTTTTTTAAAAATTAAAATAAAAAATTTAAGCCCATAGTCTATTTAAAAATATTTTTCTATGTATTTCCATAAGGCAATTTCAGTTTTGTGAGATGCACATTGCATTGGAAGAGATGTAATCAAAGACACCAGAAAAACAAATGGGATGATCTGTAAATAGCAATCATATTTTGTAGATAGTCAAGACAGACAACACTATTTTCTTGATCTAAAATGGAAGATTTATCATTATGCTAAAATTATGCTAAATCCTAATTAAAAACAGATCAGAAAAGGCAAAACCAAACTGGTGCCTCCAGCAGAGAACCCAAACAAGGACGATGGCAATTTTTCTTTGCATCAGTTTTAAGGGATAACACTGTATTCCTCTACTTTTATAACCCTCTACAACTTACAGTACTATTATGATTTAAACTCCTTGGAAGCCCACCCTTCTTGTGTTTGAATAAAACCAAGGCAATGCACTCTGTCACACCGGCCAGACCTGCAGCCAGCTGGGACTGCTGGGGCAGGTTTGCTTTGCAGCTCAGGCAGAGGCTGAACCAGTGGAGGGACAATCCCTTCTGTGTGTTTCCCTTTCTGCAGTCAGCAAAAGTGCCCCTCTCTGAAAACAGCATTTGTAGCTTGCCACAGGATAAAACAAACCTCAGAAACATAAATCAAGCTTAACAAAGGAGCTTGTTCTTAACATGGCTAATGGCTCAGGTTCCTCCACAGACAAAGACACTGTTTGACCTACTGCTCTAATTAGAGGAGGAGTGATGTTGACATTTGTGTTGTATAAAGCAGACATGGTAACAGCCAGAGGGAAAGCTGTCAGTGCCTCTAAAGATCACAGCATTCATGGCAATGCACGATTCAGCCTTTAAATATTCAAATAATCAATTCAATGCTTAACTTCTTTTACTGATAGTAAGAAACAACTCCCAAATTAGAAAAAGACAAACCAAACCAAAACCCACCAAAAACCAACCCCAGCTTCAATCAGTGTTAATTGTGAAAGGTTAACAAGCAATACATGAATAAGTTTTATTCTGCTGGGTATAGTGTTTCCTTTCAGGTTTATATAATCCAGTTTTGGCATGAAGAAACACAAGCAATTTATACTCTCTGGGCTTTTCACTTACTATTAAAATAATACCAACCATCAGAGACTGAGGTTTGTACATTCATATGTGTCAGGTTCACCAAAGCAGAAAAACAGATACCACTGCTCATTTATAAATACATGAAATGTGTTTTAATTTAACTCTCATCTATTGCATCCCATTCCCTTGACATGAGATGCACCACTGCAACAGACAGGCAGTTCATGTCTTACAGATCAGAATCCCTGCAGTAAATCTCTCTGCGAGCACCCAAACACCCCAGAATGACAGCGAGCCCTTAGTGCTGCAGCTCAATTAGCTCCAAACCCCTCCCAGATTTCTTTTCCCCCAAGATGATGTTGATGTTCCCAAGCCCACTTTTACTCAAGGTGAAGCTGAACACAAAGCATGACAGACTGACAGAAGGTTTTGTACTGCGGCCCAAGACCAAAGTTTTCCACTCTCACCACCCCTCTCCCAAGGAAAGGAGTCTGCAGGCACAGAGATGGGGAGAGGCTCAGCATCATCCATCACATCCCACAACATGACACTGGCTTGACAGAACCCATCCTGGACACTTTTAGAGCCTGTTTTGTAATTAATTTCTGTAAGTGGATAATTGACTCATTAAGCTGAATTAGAGCAATATGATAATGCACAAACCAAAATGCAACTATTATTTATCTTGCTGTTCAGTCCAGCCTTCAAAGCCACTTCAATACAATTGCTACTGCCAATGACTTTTGAAGGAGACAATTTAACATGGCAGGCATCATGCTGTCCAACCTATAAAAAAGTTAATAAAAAATACATTTATAATGGTATACATTTTGTTTATATGTAGACTACACAAAATGCTTCCCATTCCTTTCTTAATGCTTTTAAATTTTTTCCCCAGCTTTTTAAGACTGTTCCACTTTCCTTTGCATGACATCCCACATGGCCAGTATTGCCCTAAGGGAAGGCACATGTGATCATCCCTCTTCCTCATATAGCTCCAAACCCAGCACAAGGACATTTATATATCTCTGTGTGTGTGAAAGGTAACAGGATGAACTTAAAATGCATTATGGTGAAGGGATCTGTGAGCCTCCAAATGTGCTTGGAGGGAAGATTGTGAGCAGACACCTCTGAACAGCAGCAATGTTCTGGGTTGATTCAGTACAGTAACTTCTATAACTTCTCTTTTGATAATCAAGAAAAATCAAGCTTGAAATGACTCTTGTATAAAGAAGATAAGGAAACAGGGCCACAGCACACTATCCATCCCAGCAGGGCAGGGAAAGTTAACTTCATGTCATTCACTCTTCACTGCACAACTGCTGCTGCTCCCCATCGATCCCCACAGTAATTGTAAGCAGCCACAGAAAGCCATTTCAGTGCCAGGACAGGGCTTACCAGAAGCAATTATTCTTTTTACAACACTTTAGGGAAAAAGATGAAGGCATGAAGAGGAAGGAAAGAGATTCTTCCCCCTCAAGTTTATTTTATACTGACAGAAATCTGTTGATTTTGTAGGAGGCTTTTGCCTTATTTGCAAGGACAAATTTCACTCCATTCCATTAATTTCCCTGCTTCAAAAATCAGACTACTTAAGCATAATTTTGGGGCTCTAGAGGGAGATTCAACAAACACCAGGGCATAGGGTAGACATAAACATGACAGCAACAGGACATGAGGCCACAGCAGAGGGTTTGCACCTGGCTGGGCGAGCAAACAGAGCCAGGGTGCGTGACACAGCAGGTACATCAGCACTGAAGTGACCCAAATGGGTGAGGTCAGAAATGCAAAACTCCTGCTGCCCATGGAGTGACTCCTCTGCTCTCAGAGAAAGGTCTCCCAGAGAACAGAGCTGAGACCATATCTCTGGAGAAGAGGACAAAAGCAACAATCATTTTGGAGCCAACAGAGAGAACATCTGGGTTGAAAGCTGTAGATGAACACTGCAGTAGAGAATTTAGGTATGATGTTAACACCTTCCCTGAACATTTTCAGGAATGAGCCTGTGAAAGGACAGAATGAGCCCATGTAATGCTCCCATGCACAGCTCACTTAGGACATTTAGACAGCATTATGGTGGTGTCTGAGACCCATCTGGCACATGTCACAGTCAGATCTCTTATAACCACAGCAGGCTCAGCACCAGCAAGGAAAGAAACAAGCCCTAGTTATCCTAGAATATTTGCAGTTCCTAATGGATCTAGAACATGCTATGGTGAAAGGAAATAAACACTGTTCCAGCACTGCAGTTAGCACTTGCACAACCAAGAGTTATAGTTACAACACCTGATGTGATAGTGCTCCACACATCCCTGAAGGGACAAACCACCACCTGGAAGGATACAGGGAGGAACCAGCCCCCTTTTCAATAGGAACCACAACAGAATGTCTCCTTAGTGAGAAATCTTTGGGGATTCATTGAACAAATCTGTACTCTCTGCTGTTTCTCTGCTAACATGTGACTGGCACACAATTTCCAGGCATTACTATAACCAATTCATTTCTCTGGACAATGGCAGGGAGCAGGAGGTTTCTCCAGAGCCAATACTGCTCCTGCTTTTAGCCTTGGCTAAATGCAGCCCGTGCAGACTGTGGCAGCTGGCAGGCTCAGCCAGAAACCCTGCTGTGAATTACTGCTAGCAAACACATTTGGGTTTATTAAGCCTTTCTTCCTCCTCCAAGTGTTACAGTCATGGTTCTTGAGTAATCACAGGTATTGTTTAGAAGCATTTGGGGAATGAGTATTTGAAAAGCCCTTGCAAGGTTCAGCTCAGAGCTGCTCAGATAAGGGGCCCATCAGAGATGTACATGCAGCCTGTGGGGTCTGACGCTTCAGGAGGGATCAGCCCCAATTCCACAGTCCCCAGCTGCCTCCCCCAGGGTGTTCCTTTGCCTGTCAGGATGCCCACCCATCCTCTCTGCCCTGGCAAAGCTCTTCCCTGACAGAAATGCATGTTCAGATTCAGATTAAAGTGCAGCAGCTCCTGCTGTGTGTGCTTGCAGACCAGCTCAGCTATGAAATGGAGACCCCAAGCCTGCAGCCAAGTGGGAACGGGTGGGGGAATTCACAGGAAGGGTCAGAAGGGAGGAGGATGGACCAATGCTGCTGGATGGGGTGCAGGATGACAGCAATGTGGCTGTGAGCCTACTGCCCTGCAAATGGATCTGTTTCTCATATTGTCCTGAAATTCCAAGCATTGCTCAGGTATTTAATTAAGGTTGGAAGCTTTCTCCTTTTTCCCCAAAACCAGTGTTGAACAATAATACTTCTGATTAGCCAGCAAAAGAGATGACTGTGCTATTGGATTGAAAGCCATAAGGCATCTGTAAAGGCTCAAAAGGTACCAATCTGGGTACCAATCTGATGTAGTAGAAGAAAATATGCAATTTCAAGCTTATATATTATAGAGCCAAAGCAAATTACCTGCTGCTGATGTCTTTTTATAGCATTGGTGGTGAGGGTGGAGTAATGGTTGCCAAAAGAAAACCTCCTTAGCCTTGGCAATCAACTGGTGTTCCTAAAGCCAGGAATCATGTTGTTGATGCTCACAGAAAATGGAAATTGATGACTGCAATCTCCATGAGGAGGATAGTGCCTGCTCTAAGGCACCCCTGCTCCCCACCCCATGTGGCATGGCCATCAATCTGATGATGTGTGTTGTTAGCTCAATGCACGTTTGCAGACCATTGCTGGAAAAATAAATAAGAAGTCCACAATGAGCAATTGCTGAGGGAAGCAGAGAGAGGATGGCAATTTTTGTCAGTTCACTGGATGAAGATATGACCCTTGAGCAGTTCTGAAGGTAACACCTGGGTATGAGAGGGACAGGAGGATGTTTCTGTTCCTACAGCTACACAGTGTGGTTGTCTGTGTGGCCACAGCCCCAGTGCAGCTGCTCCTACAACTGCTCAGTGAAGGGGGAAGAGCCGTGGTGGAGATGACCTTTAGTGTGGCACCAAAGGCATACTTCAAAGCGCTGCCTTTCCACCCAAACCCAGCTGAGCTGTCACAGACATCNCTCAGACTCTCTGTCTGAGACAGAAGCTTTTGTTATCATTCTTTGTTATTTCTATTCTCAGCTAGCCTTCTGATGAAACCTTTTCTTCTATTCTTTTAGTATAGTTTTAGTGTAATATATATCATAAAATAATAAATCAAGCCTTCTGAAACATGGAGTCAGATCCTCGTCTCTTCCCCAATCTGAAAACCCCTGTGAACACGGTCACACTCAGCTGACTGCAGGATGGGCTCTGTGAGAGGCTGGCACTCTGGGGGGCTGGCTGGGGCTGGCAGGGGTGCCCTGAGCCCTGCCCATCTGCAGAGCACCCAAGCACTCCCACGTGCCCCACGGTCAGCACTGCATCGGGGCCGCCTCCGCTCCCTGACTTTCTGGAAAAGACAGAATCAGGCCAGCTAACTTTTCTCCATGTGCTGTGTTTGCTGCCAGCAGATTTTCTAGCATGTGCACAGGCACAGCAGCAGCCAGATTTTGCTCATCCCCCCCTTACCCCTATATTTCCGTGGATAAATAACACAGCATACATCAAGATAAATTTATCTTGGGTGTAACCCCTGGAATGTCACTGTAGTAAAAACAGAATTATGTGGGCCAGAGAACAGATGAATCCATGTCACTGGAGAAAATAATTTCAGATGCATTTCTCTCATAATTAATAGCCACTAACTTTTTCAGTGGGAAGAAGTGTTGAGAAGATTTTGCTAAATGCAAGCTTTAGAGAAAATAGCACATTGATTTTAGAGAATAATTTTCAAATGCTTGTAATGATATGATGTTCTTCTGATACGTAGTTCACAAAACAACCCCAGGCCAGAGTAGGTGGAGACTCACATATTGATTTCATTGAAGCAGACAGAGTATGCATCCCTTTGAAAGCTGGCCTTACCCTTTCACTTTTTTTCACTCAGTAGCAGAATGGCACAACAGGAAAGCATTTCTAAAAATATCCACTGTGGCTGATCTAGCTGAAAATATGTTCTGAAACAGCTCAGATGACATGGAGAGTGATAGAAACACTCAGAAACCCCAAATAAGACACACAGTTAGGTTGTGTTCTTTCATGTTGGTGTTGGTAGACACTGCTGCAGTGGAAATTGTCACAAAAGGATGGTTTGTCTCTCCCCCCAAGCCTAGCAGCAGTGGCACATTCTGCTTTCAACAAATGGTCCTGAAAGGCTGCTTTGCTCTTAAAAAAGAATATGAAATGACTGGAGAAGCCCAAATCAGCTTATCCTGAGCACTATTTTGTAGTGAAAATTTGCTCTCCAATTGCATTGGGATGCTGTGGTTGAGCCTTTTCCAGTGTCATCCTGCACACAGTGGTCCCACTGCCAGGGCTGACTGCCCTTTCTTTCCATGTCCAGAGCCAGGTACAGCATCAAGCCCAATGCATTATTCAGCTGCCAGATCTCACTGCAGATCTGGCAGCTTGCTAAGGCACAAAGGTTATTCAGCACACATTATTGCCTAGGGATCATTTGCCTATTCATAGCATGTCATTTACATTTCCTGGAGTTTTTTAGCAAGGTTGTTCTGTGGATAGTAGATATTATAATAAAACATCGAATACATGTAAAAAATCATCAGCTCTTGTTTTAATTTTGCAGATTGGAAGGTACTTTTCAGGACAGCAAGAAGGAGGTGTGTAATTTTTTATCCCTTGTAGTCCCAATCAAAGAGTGAGTGGCCATTCTTTAAACCTAATGGCAAACTCTATTCAGCAACAAAGACATCCCTCCTGCATCAGAGGCACTTCTGAGGATGTTGCAAGATATCCCCATCTATGCCTTTTTATGCCCAGCTCTTCTCCTCAGAGCTCCTTTTGCCCATCTCATACATTCATTTTGCATCCACCTCACACATCTACACCAAGTTCAGTGTCTGAACTTGCATCTCAATCATTCTGCAATCAATAGAAAGGCTCTTTCCCTCTCCCAAGCTAAGGCTGATTGATATTTCATCAAGCTAAATTTGTTTAAATGGAAATTTTAGATATAAAGCCACAAATAAGAAGTCCAGAAAGTAAATCACAGCAGTATAGCATCATTGTGAGGTCTGCAGAATAGCCCTAAACTGCAAAAACTGTTTTACAGGTCATAACTCCTTTTTACAAAGTAGAAAGTAAAGAGTTTGCACAATCCTACCAAAAATCCAGTTCATCCTGTGAAATCTTAAGTCTTTTAATGTATGCTGTCCTTTCTGTGTGGACTCCTCTGCCTCTGTGTATGATTTTATTTCTGCCTCAAATGCCACCAGAGCATCCCATGTCTCCAATGGAGCAGGACAAACAACTTTTCAAGGTGTGAAACCTGTCCAAGTACCTGATGGCCTTCTGGAGTTTTTCCTTTGGAGCCAGCTAGAGTGAAAATCACTTCTGCCACGTGCAGCCTCCGTTTTTCAGTTTTGTTGAAATTAATCTGGGACCAGCCTACAACACTCTGATGGCTATTTCCAGAAACAGGGAAGGGAACAGAGAAGAGAATCCTTCCCCCTCTCCTAAATGCAGGACCATCCATGAAACAGGACTCCTCACTGTTAACACCTCTCAGGGACATCGTTTGGCAATGTTTCTAATTATTTGCCTCTTGGCAGATGTGCTACAGTCTTTGCTTGGGAAGAGCAGGTAAAGAAGCATGTGTGTGGTTTGTGGCAGTTCTTGGCACGGTGGTTTTACTGAGGGTTGTTTTGCTTTTTTGTTTTGTTTTGTTTTAATGAGTCTCTTCTGCCTTGCTGTCAGCTCTGAAGGAAATCTTCCTGCACCAAAAGCCTAAATTTTCCATTGCACAGAGACATGAGACTACACCACCCAGGACTAAATGCCACATGAGGTTATTTCCAGCTGGTGATGCTGGGAAACTCACCCAAAGGCACTGCAGGGGTGAGTGGTGAAGCCAGAGGAGACAGGAGCTGCAGACCAGATCACAGCACAGTGTAATTATTATTACACTATAATCCTCCCCTGCTCACCCTCTGCAGTCAAACCACTCTGTCTGTGTCTCAGCCCAAGCCCAAGACAGCTACATATGGCAGAAGGGGAAAAGAGAAATACAAGTTCCAACAGGTGACAACTACAATGTCTGAACTTTTACTGTCTGCATGCTGTAATTCCTAACAAGGCTCCTCCATAAAAAGAAAAGCCTTTTTAATGATTATGAGGATTAAACCCCAGTGAAACCTGACAAAGAAAAGCTTATTCAGAAACTCTGATTTACTTCTTGGGGATTAATGACACTTGAAAGCAGAACAAACCATCATACCACAATAAACAAGCATAAAGAGAAATCAGCACATCATGGTGATTTATTTCTCTGTACAGAAAACAGAAAATTTGAACTATTACAGATGAATCAAATGAAAACCATCATTTTTGGCTATAAAAAAACCTTTCTTTCAAATTAATGTAGCAACTAAGCATTGCATTCCAATTTGGGATACTTAAAAACCTTTCTAATAGAAGCAAAGGCCAGTGTCACAGGGGGGCTGCAGAGTGTGATTTCACAACCACTGTGGAAGCTGCCTTGGGTCTGTGCTGCTGGGCTCTGTCCTGGGCAGCTCTCTCCTCTGGAAGTGAGAAATCACGCAGAGGTGCAGGGAGCTGGGCTGCTGCAGCCTGGGGCTCCACATCCCTGCCCACTGCCCAGGCTCCTCCCCACCTTCCTTTCCAAGCGGGCCCACAAGCTCTTGCAAAAGCACTAAGAACTAATTTTGGTGTAAATCAGTAAAATCAATTAAAACAGGGTGTCCTGCACTATTGTCATTTTGGTTCCCATTTGTAGTTTTAAGTTGTTTTGCCAAAGGAAACTTTTAATGGTTGGAAGAACCTTGGTGCATCCTTAGGTCTGATCAGCAGAGTACGTGATTCAGTATTAAAACTCAATGAGAAATCACACAGGTACATTTGTATTCAGAATTTTAAATTTTTTAATTAACTTGGGCGGAGAATGAATGATGCATGTTTTGCGTTTCATAGGGGTTTTTTTCTGGTTTTGATTTGTCACTCTGTGTAGCAACGGAAATTTGAATTTTAATTCATAGCACACAGGAATAAGTTACATAACTCCCTGAGCTCCATCTAAAAATTAAATTTAAAAATATTGCAAAATAAATATAAAATATCATCTGCCATAACACTGAGCTGACAGACTTTAAGCTTGGTCTCCTCCACAGCTTTAATGCTACCAGGTTGATTTTTATTCATAATTCGAACATGGAGGGGGAGAGAAAACAAACCCCAAAACTTTATGTTCATTCTATTCAATCTGCAAATTTTGAATTCACATTATTCAGCCAATGCAGGAAAACTAGCAGGAGTTAATGCAATTCTCTCAATACTTCTCCAGGAAGAGGCTTTGGTGGTTCAACACAAACACAAACTACTTTCTAACTTTCACCTCTTCTGTAAGCGGACATTATTTTTAACTTCAAGAGCCAGCATGGAGAACTTACTAAAATACTCTTAATTGAAGGCAGATTTTAACAATTCTTTTTTAAATATATAAAACCAGCAGAGAAAAACTTTCACCCATAATTCACAATTAACGAAGATACTGATTTCTGATTTCATCCACGATTTTCCACTGATGCTGCTTCTAATCAAGTAGAACTTTCTCCCAGTCTCTGAAGGCTGCTCAGCCATACATTAACATGTAGCTATTGAAGTATCTCAGCATCTGTAGCAAGACTTCAAGGATAAATCTCTCACATCTCCCACCTTTTCCAAGCGGTGCTCAGAATAATGATCAGGTGTTCAGATCAATTGAAGGCAGAAAATAGTCTATTAACTACTTTCTTGGCCTCCAATTTTTCCAACATCTGTTTTTGCTGCTGTGATTCATAATTCAAATCCCTTGTTTAAAAAAAAAGTCCTCATTTTAACCACACCTTCTGAATACATCATTAATAATGTCCCATTAACAGAGACACCAGGATAAATACAAATCATTTAATTCACACTATTCATGATCAATTTTTAATCTCGTTAACTCCATTACCTTTTCTGTTTCCCATTTGTCTTCTTTAACTGTCTGCTCATTTTTTTTTATCCAATCATAATAAACCCTCAAAATAAAGATTTTTTATTTCTTAACACAGTCAATGCTAGACAGGTGATACCCTCCCTTCTGAGCAGACTCATGCAGCAATACACTTGATGGACGTGCAAGATTGTTCAGTCCCCTCTAGTAATACCCACCTGGAATAACTCTAAGGGTCCTTCAATAGGACTTGAAGATGGAGTTTCACCACCAAAAGGCAATGCCCAGCCAGCATGCAGTCCAGGAATGAGACCTGACAATGTGCTGCACCAGGGTCTTGTGCTTTCCAAGCTCTTCCCAGTGTCACATGCTGGGGGATCCAGAATCACAGGCTCACTCCCACAGTGCCATCCCAACACTTCCCCAACACAACTGACTGGTGCCAGCACAGTGTCACTGNGTATAGTTTTAGTATAGAATTCTTTAATATAATATAGATCATAAAATTAATAAATTAGCCTTCTAAGAACATGGAGTCGGATTCTCAATTCCTCCTTCGTCCTGGGGACCAGCAAATACCACAGCACAGTGCTGCTGTCCCTGTATGCCACAGGAGTTCACCTGCCTCTTGCAAGTTCCCCATCAGTCCTTTTCAAAAACAAAGGCAGCATTTGCTTCCTGGAATATCTAAGACATTTCAATATCTAAAATTGTGGCAAGAAGGCAAATTGTTCAGGTGTTACTCCAGACTAGCAAATGGTGTGTTTGTACTTCTGATCCTTGTGGCAGGAGGAAGGAGGGAAAAGATCAGAAAAAGAAAGTTGGGGAAAGATGAGGGGACAGATTGCTGAGAGACAGAAGAGAAGGGGACATTGCTGGTTAGAAAGAAAACAAGTGGGTTTTTTTTGGTGGTGTGTTAATCTAGTTGTCCTGGGTGAAATCCAGTGGAGGCTGGCCAGCTTCCATTAGCTAAGCAGCCAGCCCACTGCATGTTCTGCTTGGGGATTGTTGTCTCATCTCTAGAGGCCTTCAAGACACCTGCTAGGGCTCTCTGCTGCCATGGCCAAGCATTGCACACCACCAAAATATGCTTTGTTTATTCAAAAGGAACTGCAGCAGGCTGAGGAGCTGGTGGGCTGCTGTCAACAGCAGTGAATCTGTTTACCCAGAAAACAGGTGCAATGCAAGCGAGGGCTCTGCCCTCCCTCAGCACATTGCAGGACACTGGCAGCAGAGGGAAAGGGAAAAACCCACAGGATAAGAGAAGTCTGAAGGATCAATAAGGCCAAGATGGAGATATTTCAATCTCCCCTCCCCAGCCCCTTTTTATCCCAGAGGATAAGATCCCACATTCACTCCTGACTGTGAGATAAGATGATGCTCTTTGGCACTAAGATCTTGCTAAAAATGTTATATTTTTAGGACATTTTCCAGTGCAGTAGTCTCCTTCTGGAGCACATCCCAGCGTTTTTCCTGCTCCACAGCCCCACAGTCCAGCCATGCTGGATGACTGGTCACACATCAGCTGCAACTGTGGGATCCCAAGCTGAGAGAAGCCTGTAACATGCTGTCCAGGGCATGAGTCACTTGTTCCCCATGTGGGCTGCACACAAGGGGACAGGCCAGCCCTTGTTCTTCTCTTTAATCACTGGTTTGGAGTTAGCCACCTCTTCCACAGGCAGGCAGCACACCTCTCTCTGAGATAACCCCTGCTGGCACACAAATGATGTGTTTGGGGGGAAAGGGAAGGAGCAAGAAATCTGCCTTGCAAAGGAGATTTTCTGACTTTAGTTCGTTCCTCCAACATAAGTAATTGGAGAGAAACACAAGTCCAGAGATTCCACATCTTTTTGCTCTTTAGACAGAAGCCAAAGAGATCCCGGGAGCAAAGTGCCATAGAATCAGAACAAAAATACCAGGAAGAAAGGCTTCTTGTGTGTCCCCACAATTCCAAATATAATACCCACAGGACTCCAAAACACGCTAGAACAAGAGTATTAATGGATGTTTAAATAGACTGTTGTCATCTAGTACATCTAACAAATCTAATCAGAAGTAACAAATGCTGCAAAAAGCCTGTTGCAGTGGCATCAGATGGAGCATTTAGGAGTCAATTTACAAACACTATCAGTTTCCTTCTCCTTTTTGAATGTGTTCTGTTGATATTTTGTTTCAGGTTCTGCTCCTGTCCCAATCCCTGCTGACTTCAGTTTGTGACCATAAAAACACCTCTCTGCCAGATCCCCTGCTTCCCAAGGGCAAAAGGGTGAGATTCACTGGTAAGAGGTGCTCAAATACAAATCCAGTGGATGGAGTGTGAAATCACAAAAATTAACAGTAAACAGGACAATTTCTTGGCAAGTCAAGAAATCTTTATTTAAACTGCTGCTGTGCCTCATGAGGGCATTTGCAGGCAGAACGCTGTCGTGGTAACAATTACTTTCAAGCACAAAGATGCACAGGAAATGTCAGGCACACATTTGAATGTGTGATAGTTAAGGATGTGACACAAAGCCTGCTGAAGCCAGGGTCTAAGAGCAGCCTTAAAAACCAAAATTTAGGTACTTTGTAGGAAAAAAAAGATGAATGTATTTGTGATCCATGACTGAATACAGCTAAATACAGCTAAAGAGAATGGCTTTTCCTAATTATATTTATCAGGAGAATCTTTTTGATTTAAACACTTGCATAGCTGTAACAATGTTATCTAATTTTGGCAGAGTGGAATGGAGTAGACTGACTAAAATTAGGTTTGCAAACATGCACTAAGAGACACAAGGCTTCACATGACTCATCCACATCTCTACTAACTGCCTTCCTGAGAGAGTAATGGAGGGATCCTCAGCAAGGGATCCTCAGCAAGGATGATAATTTTCTCAATAAAGGCAGGAGATTTAAAGTAACCATGTTATGAGCAATAAGAAGGTACTCATTTGCCCCAAGGCAGCACATTCATTTTCAGCAATAGAAAACCTCTTATGTGGAGAAGATACTTCTAAATATTTTCCTGAAAAGGCAGTTAAATCTGAATGAATGTGTTAAAGCCTAGATATCCTCACCTCCTGCCACAGACTGGGAAGTCACATTATAAAACAGTGTGACATGGAAATACAAATATAACTTTGTCCAGGAGGGGTCATTGAAAGGAAAAACACCTGAGTAGAAGCTATTTCCAAAAGAAGAGTGTTGCAATCTTAGTAGGTTTATATTCCAGGAGTCTTCCAATCCCCATTTTTTAGACAGTGAATCTTTTTGCCCAAAACACCCCAGTGTTAGCACAAGCCTAGGAAGAAACCCAGGTCTTCCCAGGCCCTGCTCCCAATCCATCCACCACATCCCACCATCATGGGTGTCTGTAACAGAGCTGGGAATGAGAATAAATCTGACAGTGTTCTGCACTGAAATGGTGAAGTTACTGAGCCCAATACTTTCTACCTTCACCCTCCAAGATCAGAGAAGAGCTCCTGCATGCCACACATGCCTCATGACCTCTAAAGGCTGGGAAGACACAACACTGCTAGAACAAGGCTCTTCTTATCAGTGCCTCCAAACCACACAAGCAGGCAGCAGGTTCCAGCACTCTGAGACACAGGAGGTCCCTGTGATGATGAATTCTAAAAAATGTAAGCAGTTATTCAACACAGCACTGGGTGACGCATGTTGGTACAGGAAAGACAAATTGTTTCACTGACAAGGATGGCCAAAGGACAAACACCACTCCCTTCCTGCAAACAAGAAATGTGACTTCCAGTTCTGTGAGTACAACTCAGCCAAAATTATCATGGCACTAATGAACTGGCATCATGCCATCACAGACACGAGGCTCAGCTTGGTCAGGTGCTATCTGAGCAGGTGAGCCTCACAGTCTCTGCACCAGCCCTGCTGCCAGAAGCATCAGACAACAGCTACTGATGCACAGGCAACCCCTGCCAGCCCCCCTGACAGCTGCAGGTCTGACTAACACTTCAAGTCAATGATAGGGCTGAGGGGCAGGGAAGGGAGGCAGAAATTACAACCCTGGGGCTAAAACTGTTGAACAGTTAGAGTAAGGGAAGGATATAAAATGTACTTTCAGTCATAGACTAAAGTTTTGATATCACTTACCTACCGACCTTCTATTCCAGGCTAGACTACTGCAGCTTTATTCCAGTAATGCCTTCAAATTGGGCAGCCAGGAGAGGGAATGAGAAAATAGCTGATCCTCCCTCTCCCCTCAGGCTCTTGGGTGTCTTCTGTGATGAGCTCCCACCTCAGGAACCAGGCAATACAGAACTGCCCTGGTCTTTGCATGGCCAGGGTGGGCTGTGAGGGGCTTCTGATGCTGGAGGCTGCACTAGAGAACAGGCCTGTGTAAAGCAGGGCCCTTGTGATAATGAGGAAAGTTACTATGTAACTGATTTAATTGGTGTAATTGAAGGCACCATGCCTCATTTTATTGCAGGAAAATGAAATAGTCACATCTCATTCTGTCTCCCACCTTATACCCAGAAATATAATGGCACCAAGATTTGGCTGACTGGGAATAGCTCCATTTTCTCTGCAAGCAAAAAGTCAAGGAACTTTGGATTTTTTAAAATGAAAACTGAGATTAGACCTGACATTTAGAAGCTTCCAAAACTGGCAGGCCCTGGGGCCAGGGACTTTGCAGTCCTGAGAGGGCAGCTGTGCAAATTCAAGGAAATGAAGTGCAAGGAAATTGCATAAGTTGACCTCCTCCTCTGGAGCAGGGAGAGAAAGCCCAACACTCCCATGCTTCACTGGGCAGGCATTCACAGAGATGAGTAAAATATTATGATCAAAATGCCTCCACAAGGAAACTCACTGAGGCAGCTGCTCTCCATCCCAGCTTAAAAATCCAACTCTGCTGGTCCCTGTAGAGGAGCAGGACCCAGATACAAGAATCTTACCTGCAGCTTTCCTTTCTCATATGGCTTCACAACACTTGTGTCTGTAAATGAGTGAAGTCTCTTTGCACAGACACTGTCATTTCACTTGCAGACTCAGGCAGCAAACTCAGAGTGGAATTGAGTCCAGCAAATCAGTGAATGCATCTTTTCTGTCTTAAGGAACTGCAACACAGCATTTTCTGCACAAAGAAGGCTCGGGTGCTCAGCACCTTTTGAACATGCTTCCAAGATGAAAAATATCTGCCACTACAATTAAGGGTAGGGTGCTTAACTAAATATTTCTTTTGTCAGCCATTCATTTTAAAATGTGAGTTTGTTGCCACATTATGCCATTTCAATATTGGATTGCCCTCAACCAGAACATCTGTGTACTTCACCAGCTGCTTTAAACAACTGCCTTCTTTAAAACTAAGTGAAACAGATTATGTGTTTTATTATAGTCAGATTTCACTGTGAAGTTCATTGTCTCATGTGACACAGTTGGCTAGAAGAGAATTATCAATTCACTGCCAAGTTAAACAAAAAACCAAAACTCAAACCTCTCTTACTAAAGGAACAGCAACTGCCACCTTATAATTGCAATAAAGATGTTATCACTGGAAGATTTAACATAATTTATATATTCATCTGCTTAATATTTGCTAAGACATTTAGAAGCACGCCCTAGGAAACCCACAGGTTCAGTCACTCTGCAGCTGGCAGTACCAGGGAAGAAGGGATCAGCTCCTGGGCCATGTAGATAATTGTAGCCTTTAGTTCAACATAGGCTTGGTTGGAATAACTGTTAGCTGAGATATTCATGTGCACTTTTCAGGGCACAGCTGTGTCTCTCAGAGCAGTGAGATGCAAAAGCTTAGTCAGGGGTAAGAAGGGATATGGGATTTCTTGTCCCAGAGCTCAGCTTTTAAAACAAAAAGTCATCAGTTATCGTTGTGACAAAGGATTAAAAATTGGATACAACGGGCACATCCACCCAAGTTTTCAGAAAGCATGAACCATGTTTAAGGTCCATCCTAATTTCTTGTTATTTCAATGGTTAATGAATTATAACCCAGATTTAGTGCAGGAATAAAGTAGTTTTGCATGGAGAATATCCCCAGCTACTCTACAAAAAGCACAACAGTTTGAGGCTTTGACAACATCATGTAAACAGGAGCACAGGAATTATTTCTTGAAGGGAATTTCCTTTCTAGTGTTTGCAAACTACTGCACCAGTGAAAGCAGGCTGGTCTAGGATGACATTTAAAACAAAGCACTTCATAAAAACAAGGCAAATGTCAGCTATCCCAGCTTCATTAGCTAATTGATTCAAAGCATAAAGATAGTAACACCCAAATGAGATGACAAAAGTTACACACTGTCAGTGTAAGTCACAGACCAGGAGAAGATCAGATACACTTTGACATTTTTACTTTTGTGTTTCAGGTGTTTAATACACCAGGAACTTTTTGAAATCCCCTGCAATTCTCTCCACAACTTCTCCAGAATCCCAAAGGGCAGATAGGTAGAACCTGAAGCTATTCTCAGTTTTCCTCATCTGGATGGGTTTTACTATGCAGGAACAAAAGTCTTTGGACTTTTAAATACGTCTTTCCCTTGGAAAGCTTCATGACAGCACAGAATTTCAGTGGTTTCAGTGCTATTATATATACATAATCCAGCCAAAGCACAACAAAATCACAGGGCACATCATACACCTTAACACAGAGAGAGGGATTTTATAGACAGCCTGCATGGATACACAGGAGCACATTAATCTGGGAATACTAATGCAGTAGTGCTTTGGGTACCCCTATAGAAGTGGTCTTCAGATGGCTGTGTAAGCATCACAGGCACTGCATTCCAAATATATTTCAAGGAGAATTTAAAGTAAACTGAAAGAAAAAGGACATCCCAGGGGATGTGCTAAGAATCAGGATAACAATGAACTGAATCCCTAAAATGCTCTCTATAAGAGGGCAGTAGGTGATCTTGTTGGAAGAGGTGCTTGTACTCCAATCAGGAGTCAAGTTCTATCTTGACTATTATGTTTTACAAGGGAGTTTATTTGCTCCATTTCCTGGAATAAAGAGATGCATTCAAGCACTAAACTGAATTCAAAGCAGTGGTCTCACCCAAGTCAATAAGACAGTACCTGGGTAATTCCCATGTTTGTACTCCAAAACTGCAGTTAAATCTAATGGACATTAAAACATGGGCCAGAAGCTGAAGTAAAGCAGATAAGCTGAAAAGTGACACATGCAAAACCCCAGTATAAAAAAGATAAACTCCTAAAGGTAACCCGCAGTTTGAGCCAGACAAAATATTAGAGCCGCTTACACTCAGTTCTGAGTTCTGCTTCACCTTGTCCAGTCCAGACAACCTTTTAAGTGTCAGCTCTTCATTTGGACTCCCTTAAAATCAGAAGAAATAAAAGTGCTTCTAGAGCATGTTTCATCTACTCCTAAAGTAAGTGGCTAAAACAGGTCAGATGAATCACATTAGCAGCAGTTCTTTCTCTCCATTGATTACACAAGGATGCCACAGGGACCAGCATGGATGGAGACATTCAGAGTTAAGAGAAATGAAGCTCATCCCAGACATCTGCACAACTGCATCCACAGCACTACCAATCCTCTCTTGGCTCAAAGTGGGACTAATTTCCACTGCAGAAAAAAGACACAAGTAGAAGACAACCAGCTTTCTGAAGAGTGATCTCAAATGTGAATTCCCAACATGGCAAGGTCTTTCCATTTCAAACATTTGAATTAAGCCCATGGGTTGAAAGAGTCTGAGCCTGTTCCCTATTCCCAGCATCACATCTAATCTGGAATCTGACCTTTGGCATTTTATTTAACCTTACTTTTCTTACTAACAACAAAGTAGGGATAATTTTAACATCTCTGCCAGAACGCTGAGTTACTCGATGAACATCTTTAAAGTGTTCTGGGATTTCTGTGCTCCTCATCAAAACAGTGATACTATTAACTATTATATGAACACTATTGTGATTACCATTACAAAGATAGCATTTTTCTGATATTTACCTTTAAAATAGCTGTTATTAATTTTCATGTGTTTTTCTTTGAACAGTCCTTCTCAGTCATAATTCCCATGCCTATTTCTCTAGGATTTGTATCTTCTGATCTGACACTTTGCAGGTTTATCACCAAATTCCCTTCTTGTATTGCCTGTTAAAATCATGTACTAATGAAAAAAATTCATTCTTTGCTTTCTGCCTAAATTTGTCTGTATATAAATAGCTCTCTCCATATATATATAAAAGCCCACACATTCTGTCATTAAGTGTAGCAGACAAATAGATTTGAATTGCAGTAGTGTAAATAAACATGCAGCCTTTTCCCAAATCTAATGGACAGATATAAATAAGTCCTGTCTAGAAGCCACACTTGAATCACTGTACACAGTAATTTGGGCTAAAAATCAAAACAAAGTGTCATTGTCTCCATTCTCTGTGCTCACAGCCCAGCAGGGAAATTTCAAGGAAATTGCTCACATAATACAAACTTTAATTTACAGAACAAATAGAAATACACATACAAAACTATCTCAGTGTGTTTATGTACAAATATACACATACAGAAATGTTTCAGAGGGAAGGCATCCTTGGATGAGGGAGAGCCATAGAGCAGGGCTTGGATCTCACTCATCAGTGCCACTCCCAGGATTTAGGATTCTGTACCTCAATTTCTCTGCCTTTAACGACTGCTGTGGGGACAGCCCCCCAAGTGCATGGACACAGAGGTACCATGCCTGGCAGCATCTGCACTAAATCCCAGCATTAAAGAAAAATCCTCAGCTCTATAGCACAACTGCCCTGTCAGATTTATCTCCCCTTGAACTTACAGTGATTTGGGACTTCAGACTGGAGTCTGCATGCTGGACACCAGCCAAGGAAGCCCAGCTGACTCCTCCAGCCCAAGCTCCTGGATGGTTGGCTTCCTGTGATGCACATTTCAGGGGATTGCAGTGAGAGGTGCAGTTCCAGCTGCCTCAGTGCACCTGCACTGCCCCCCTTCCCCAGCAGCTCTGTCCCCGCTTGCCTCGGCTCGCCTGAACATCCAAGTGAAATAAAAACTGACAAGCAACACCTGTCCCCACAGCTATTTTCCACACCCATCTACATCTAGTCCTTGCTTCACTGCCTTCTTTAAAGTTTAATAAAGGTTTCAGTGAGCAGTCTTAGTCAAGTTGCTGACTCTTTTTCTTAATGCTTCCATGACAGAGCTCAGACATCTGAAGGAATCTGGGTTTAAGTAATCTGCTCACAAAGAAAGCCCTGGAAATATGCTTTCTGCTCATCATCACCTTAAACCACAAGTGCAAATCTGCAGTACAGTGCATTTTTGCTATGTAGTAACACAATGGCATGGTTTTGCTTCCCCTGCATTGGATTTTATCAACAGCTCCTCTCCCAGATGGACTCTATAAATCAGGATATATATCTCAAAATGCATTCTTAAAATTCAACTTCCTATTCATGGTACCCATCAAAAGGCTTGGTATCATCCTTTTGGAGTACAGAGAAACAACTACAAGATGCAGCAGTTTGTAGATTAGTTGTTTTCATTTAAACATGTGTAATTTACAAGCATGCAAATTGTATTTTGTATTTAAAGATTTGAAAACCTCAAATTCTGAGAAAGCACCAGAAACTTTCAGTTGGTGAAGCATGGCCAGCTGAGTGCTGTACTTGGATCACAACACATGCTGGGGAAGGTGGTGGGCCAAAGCCCCAAGAAGTAAGATGGCATCAGGCTCCTGGAGTTTGGTGGAACCCCAAAGGTGTCAATCCCTGTGTGTGACACCAAGGCAGAGCTCAGGCTCCCATCCTCAGCATTGCCAGGCCAGACACACCAACCTCAGATGCTTCAGACAGAATAAACCAAAAAAAGCAAAGGAAAACACATTCCAGACCTCAAGAGCCAAATTGTGCATCTACAGGGAAAAGCAGTCCGTGTCTGACCCCTTGCCTTCCCCCACCCACACACAGGAGCAGCCAGCTGAAATCCCCAGCATTTGGCAGCCAAGGTTCTCCTGATGCAGACCCAGAGCACACAAGTGGGCCTGGAGCTCAGGAGGAACGTGGGAAGCTGCAGGACTGAGCTCACACCCACACCCAATGCCTGTGCACTTGCAGGCACAGATGTGACCCTTTCTGGGGGGAGAAAATCATATCTGAAAGGAGCAGAACTGCAGTGGGAGCTGAGGTGATGCCAAGTGTACTGTGTCCCTCTGAACAAACCTTCCTAAGACTTGATGCTAGCAAATCACATTGTATTTCAGGATTGATTTTTCTCTTACTTCGACCTTCAAAAGCAGGATATTGTTACATCTTGGTCAGCAATGTCAGGATTTTCTGCAGTAAATCAGACATCGTTTTCATATCAAATTACAGAGATACCTTACATGTGCTGTACCCTGTGGGTACTTCATTTTCACCTTCTTCTTTAATGACACGTTTTCTTTCTTCTCCTTTACACACTGAACTTTATAAATAGTTTAAATAACTGCCTATCTTTGTTTAATGAGCTTGTGCTGTCTGAATGAGCTTTGAAAATGCCATTGGTCATATGGAGTAGTTAAAAATTACCATAGGGGAGCTACTGGCAGGACAGCATTACCTCTTATTAGTACTAATAATCTTGCCTAACAAGCCACTACAGCCTTTGAAGTCTCATCCTCAAGCTTTGAGATTGATCCTTTTCCAAAAGTGATGGTGGTGGGTTTTCCCCCATCCTTTATATTAGTAGTACTTAGGACTCCTAAATCCTTTGCTGCTTCTCTTGCAACAAAATTGTCCCAGTACCATAACAGGACCAGTCCAGCTGCACCATACAGCAGTGTTAGGGCCAAAATGCCTGCTCCCCTCATTCTGCAATACACACAGGCAAACTTAGAATCACATTTTCCACACTCTTCATCGCTGAAAAACAAGCAGAAACTTTCAAATAATTCAAACACTGAGCATCTATGTGAGCCCTTAAAGACAAAGGCCACTTTTCTACATAAATAGCATCCAGCTGGTCCTCCTCCCTGCAATAATCAGAGCCAATACATGCTCTTGTGAAAATCTGATCCGTGTAAAATGCATTTTTCTTCATTTTTGAAATATGGTTCTTAGATTTCCATTCCCCAATTAAAACAAGAATGTGACTTTGATCTCAAATAATTTGCAATGCATGTCCAAAAGAATCTTATCTGTTACTTCCATTTTAACATCACTTTATAAGAAACAGCTCCTTGGCAAACAGCAGCTTAGCTGTGATGGCTGGGCAGAACAGTGTTAACTACATGAAATGGCATCAAAAAGTGCTGTCTCATGAAGCAAAGACAGTGTGTGGAGGAAAAGCTGGCAGGAATACTTCTTTTATTATAAACATTTTTAGTCTGAAGAAAGAATGAGCCTTTTGATATAAAACCCTCCTTCAGTCTGAAAAAAAAGTTTCAATCATCTCTTTCCCTAAATTTTTACTTGTCTTTTTCTCCTTTTATTTCTTTTCAGCCTGCTCTTTTCCCTGTCTCTTTCCCTCCCATGGACAAATTTAATGGGAAATTAGTCTGAGGATTTACATCACAAGGATTAAAATGGATCATAGGAAGAAGCCCCCATATCCTGTACGTACCTCACAAATAGCAGAAATAACAAAAAGAGCAATTTTATCCATTTGGCCTTGTTGCACAAGAAAATGCAAGAGGGAATTTGCACATCCATGCTGTCCTGCAGCTGAAAATATGGACAGGGACAGAGATAATGAGCATCTCTGGGAGACACCAGGATGTTGAAATCAAGCATCCACCCCCATGAAGCAGGCACTGGAGGTAGGAAGCAGTGGGCAGCAGCTGTTTTCCATGCAAGTTCAGCTGAAATACTTCAAATCTTTATGGACTTCAGGCTTAGAAAACACAGGACTGAGAATGACTTGCTCTAATGGATGCCCATAGGTGGATTTAAAAATTATCATAAATTCTGTTATTTGAAGAAGCCATCTGTACTCCTGTTTGTTTTAATTTTAAAGATTGACACCAATTTCCATATGCCTTGATAACTACCTTCAGTTCTGAAAAGTGTGTCTGGATCCTCGTTAAAAAACAGACACTTCTTGTTTGTAAATATTACCACAAGGTTGGTTTAAAAAAGGAGGGGGGGCTAAACACGTTTTGGAGATGAGAGAGAGAGAGTGAAAAAAAGGGAGAAGGGGATAAACATGTTTTGGAGATGAGAGAGACAAGACAAAAATGCAAAAACAGGTTATCATGCCTAGGAGGCCAAGGGAAGAGAGAGGAAATTCCTTGGGTTTGGAAATGAATTGCTCTGCAGATCTCAGGTAGCTGAACCAAGCCTTTGGCACAAGAGAGACTGCAGGGTTTGGAATCCAACAGGAGAAAAGAAGGGAACACTCCTCCACAGACTGTCCCTGTTTAAAGCACTAAATACACACACCACAGACAATTTATACTGATTTAACTGTGACTGGAAATTACCTCCTACATAGACAGTGGAGCTCCTCCAATCCAATGAATATCTCAGGATAAGTCTCTTTTCATATTTATATTTAGGATAAGATTATATGCCCAAGTATCAGAATTTTTGCCCCTTAAAATCTTGCCAAACCTGACTCCACCACCTCTAACAGAGTCTCTATCTATTTTCCTCTTCAGTAGAAATATTTCAACATAGCCACTATGAGAATGGTGTGTGCTTATCTTCATTTCCAGCAACAGCATTCTCACATTACTTTCTTAGAAGCATTTCTCTCCTTCTCTTCAAATGCCTCTGTGCTAAACCACTGAAATATGTGGCAACTGCAGTGTCAGTTGTCACAGGGAAAAATATGTCAGCAAAAACATTTGATTCAATCTGCTGTTTAAGGAAGCAACATTTCCTCAGGGTATATGCCTTGTGTGGATAAATAACAACTGTCCAAAAGCCAAGGATCTAAAATCAATTTCCAATATCAAAGAGCAGATTTGAGGCAATCACCTTCAGCAAAAGAAAAAGGCAAAACTAGTTCCTTTTCCTCCTTTTTTTTTAATTTAGTGCAAGTTTGTTTTGGAAAAAAAAAATAGTCAGTCACAAAATGAAGGGTAAAGGATTACATAAAGTGTATTATAGATCTCCTTGGGACCATAATTTGCCACCCAGGTTTCTGCATTTTCTCTGATGAGATGCATCATATGGAATATTCACATTTGAATATTGAACAACTAGACTTGCCAATTCCTGCAGATAATCAATAACTTCTGTCTCAACAATGTGTTTTCAGCAAGTTTCACGTTCAGCTCTGAGGCTCCCAGCATAAGAAGGATATCAGCCTCTTGGGAGAGTCCAGAGGAGGCTGTGGAGATCATTCAAGAGTTGGAGCACCTCTCCTGCAAAGACAGGCTGAGAGAATTGGGGTTGCTCAGCCTGGAGAAGTCTCTGGGGAGACCTTACAGCACCTTCCAGACCCTAAAGGGGCTGCAACAACAGGGAGAGGGTCTTTCTACAGGGGCATGGAGTGATACGACAAGGGGGAAGGGCTTCAGACCAAAAGAGGGGATGTTTGGATCAGGTATAAGGAATAAATTCTTTACTGTGAGGGTGGTGAGGCCCTGGCACAGGCTGTCCAGAGAAACTGTGGCTGCCCCATCCCTGGAAGTGCTCAGGGCCAGGTTGGATGTGGTTTTGAGCAACCTGGTCTAGAGGGAGGTGTCCCTGCCCAAAGCTGGGGGTTGGAACTAGTTGGTCTTTAAGGTCCCTTCAGCCCAAACCATTCCATGATTCTGTGAAATTGTGTGTATCCATGTGAGGACAGAAGGGAGGAACATGAGCAGCTGGTGGTTCACTGGTGGACACCCTATTGCAGAGAAAGCATTGAGCAAGCAGAGACTTGGCCAGCCTGCAGCTTCCAGGCTCACATATTTGTGGTTATTTATTAAGCACCTACAGGATATTTTGAAGATGATATACAGTTGGAGAGTTCAGCTATGCAGGTCAGAAGATCCTGCAACTAATTATGGTCTGTCAAGATACCATCCTTGAATTTTCTCTGTTTTAAACCTGCTTTCTCCCTTTCATTTAACACCCTTTAAACTCAGAAACAATTACTCCTCACATTTTTCCCCTCTTGTCAGAAAAGATTAACTCCACCATTTGGTGTGTTTTTCACTAGCTGCTCCATCTAACCTGGAAGGTCAGAGTCACCAACTTGGAACAACAATGTGTTCCACTTCCCTGTAGTGCTGCAATCCCATTACACCTCTATAACACCTGTAGCAACTTGAAATAGTCTTTTGGCAACTCTCCTGATGCTTCTTACTCATCAACAGTATCATTTTTTGCAGCAAGGAACAGGAATCCTTTTCTATTGTCATAGAGTCATAAAATGGTTTCAGTTGGAAGGGACCTTAAAGATAATCTAGTTCCAACCTCCCTGCCATGGACACCTTCCATATTCTTGGGAGTGCCCTGAACCAGGTGCAGGACCTTGCATTTGGCCTTGCTGACCTTCGTGAGGTCCACATGGACCCAGTTCTCAAGTGTGTCAAGGTCTCTTCCCTCCAGTGTGCTGTCTGCACCACACAGCTTGGTGTCACTGGCAAACCCTCTGAGGGTGTGCTCAATCCCACTGTCCATGCTGCCAACAAATATGGAACAGTGCCAATTCCAACACTGGCCCCTGACAGCACCACACATCACTCAGCACTGGTGTTCACTCTCACATCAAGCTGCTGACCACAGCTCTTTGAGTGTGACCATCCAGCCAATTTCTCAACCCTCAAGTTGTCCATCTCTCAGTTGTCTCTCCAGTTTAGAGTCAAGAATGTTGTGCAGGACAGTGTCAAACATTTGGCACAAATCCAGGCAGATGATGACAGTCATTCCTCCCTTATCCACCAACACTGTAACCTCACTGGAGAAGGCTTCTGTATTTGTCAGGGACAATTCACCCTCAGTGAAGCCATGCTGGCACCTCACCTACAGCTTCCTAAAGCTGCTCGGCTATCCAAACTTCATTATTCAGTGTCACTTCTGAAAATTTGGATGATTTAAAAGGCCTCTTTCTTAGGAATTTTCAGCAGGAAAAGCTACTGGAGACAGGCCTGCATCCCTTCATAACACCAGCCTTTCATCCCTTTGATAAATCATCTTACTGCTGGTTGGGTAAGGCGGAAGGAAAAGTCATGTGCCTTTTACTGTAATATCCATCTTTACAAAATGCTCGTGCTTGTCCTTTATACAGTTCTTTAATAAATATGCCAGGTACCCTGGAGATACCTAAACTGTCAGCAGTGAAATGACAGAATCATAGAATATCTCATGTTAGAAGGGAACCATAAGTATCACTGAGCCAAATTTCCTGCTCCTTGCAGGACTAAGGAAAACTAAACCATATGACTAAGAGCATGGTCCAGGCACTCCTTGAACTCTGACATGTTTGGTGCTGTTACCACTTCCCTGGGTAACTGTTCCAGTGACCCACCACCCTCTCAGTGGAGAATGTTTTCCTAAAGTCCAGTGTGACCTTCCCCTGATGCAGCTCCACTCCATTTCCTTGTGTCCTTTTGTTGGTCACCAGAGAGAGGAGAATACTGCACTCAAAGTCAGACCAGGTAATTGGTGGGCACCTGCCACCAGGATTCACTTTTGCAGAATCATGTTAAAACCAAAATTCTTCACTAATTTGGCTTATTCAGTTTTTTTTGCTTGGCAGCAGCAAATGCAGCTTAAACATTGCAATTCCTGTGTGCTGATCCAATTGCGCAGCTAAACTCAGCCATGAAATGCTTGTGGGTACAATAAACTCAGTGCCTTCATCTCCCCACCAGGGATCACCTGCTCCCTGAGGGCATCTTCTACTGCTGCTGTGGTTTGGGGATCAGCAGGTGAGAGGCTCCCCATGCACCCAAATGCCCTACGTTCACTCTGAGCTCTGCTTTCTATTTATCGGTGGGTTTCAGTTCCTCTGCTCAGAGCCAGCTCTCTCTTTAGAGAGACTCATCTTCCTTCCTGTAGCATTCTCAGTTGTGCTCCTTGGATGGGGGAATAGGAGATGTAGTTAAAAATACTGCGATGCTGTGGTGGGCGGTGTAGCAGAAATAGACAGACACCAGCTCGCTGCGAAGAATACCAAGTAACATCCCAGAAAGATAAAGGCATAGCAACAAAAGAAAAGAAAATGCATTTGTGTTCTGCCACTAGAGAGCTAAATCTGGGTGGAAGATACCAAATGAGGAGTGCTGCTCGTGGCCAAGTGCACCATCCTCCTGATGGCTTCACGTGCAAAGTCATCTTACAGCAGTGTGGTCATAAAAGCACAGCTTATGGACAATCCTGCCTCCAGTTATAGCCCAAATGTGTGTGAGCTTTGGGGTTTTATGAAGACAGTGCAGGAATCAGCAATAAAACAGGCCCAACCCATAGATCACAGAAATCAGAAGCACATATGGACTGAGAAGAAGCTTAGCTCCATTAACCCTGCTTTAAAAGCAAAGTTTTTCAGGGGATATTAGGTTCTTTCCAAGAGGAAGATAAACCAAGCTTGGCTGATACAAGAAGCTGTGAGATTATTCTATGGATTTACTCCCTATTTTTCAGAGGTTTAAGTCTCTCTTTATCCAGCCAGTAACCACACAGGAAAGAGTTCATCCCAAAGGGCTTTACAAATAAGTTTTTCACAAACAATACACCAGAGTCACTTACAGTCTTTAAGTGAGACAATTCTTCAGAGAGGTCCAGCAGCTGCTTAACACTTCACAAAAATAACCTGGCACCATTTCAGCAGGGAGGTGAAGATGGATGCATCAAAATGAAATCAGGAGGGAATTTGGGTGGCCTGATTGCAGGGATGCCTCTTGGCATAGGCTCAGGGTGCCACAGCCTGCACCACCCTGCTGGGGAGTCCTGCAGGTCTGGAAGGGTCAGTGTAGAGACAGAAAAAAAAGAGCAGAGTAACACAGAGAGATGTCATGGTTGGGTGTGCATGAGCAGGCAGTGATGGGATCTCCACGATGGGAGCAGGCACTGCTGGGATCACCAGGATAGATCTGCATGAGCAGGCAGTGATGGGATCTCCAGGATGGGAGCAGGCACTGCTGGGATCACCCATTCTGGGGACACTTTATTGGGTGCTCAAGGCCTGTGGGTGCCCTGGGGGATGGAACCAGCCCTGCTGCTGCAGCACACACTTGAGCATCCACTTCAGGTGAAAGCCCAGGTGGGAGATGAGTGCAAGCCCGTGTTTTGTGCACATGGAGGACAGGGATCTTTAAAAGAGAGTGGGGCAACCCTGGAGCTGGGGCTCTTGGGGCAGAATGCCCTCTGCTGCTACAGCCACTCTGCTTCCAGGAGCCCATGGCAGGGAGGCTCCCACCCCACTGCTCAACTAAACCTCTTTTTAATCTTTATCTTGCAAGATTTGTTTTGATGCCATCAAAATCTAAAATAGCCACAAGGCACGAGAATAATCATACCATTGAAAAAACCCATCAACATGCAGATGTAACCTCAACAAAACTCCATGGAAATTCCTAATAAAATAAATGCCATTTAAATGTTGCTATACAGAAACACCAGCCCTACCAGTGCAAAATTTAAAAGAAAATGTCTAGCAGTCTGCACATCAAATGTTAGTACTATTTTCAAATCAAGTCTAAGAGAGGATGACACATAATTTAATAAGCCTAATGGGTGTGTAATCAGCATTTGGCCATTCCTACCATAAAACTAGGTGTCCCTCTGGCCCAAGATGTCTAGGAAAGCCTCTGAAAGACAGCTAAGGCTTTAAAAGCAGAATTTTAAAAACATCCTTTTTTTTTCTCATTGTAGATTGATTGAGAATTTCACTCAATTAAGAATAGGACCCAACGAACTGGCAGAAATACAAACAACTCTGTGGGCACAGTAAGTGGCACAGCAAGTTTGGGGCCCGTTTGCACCTTAATTTCCTGCCAACAATCAGCAATGTCAAGATTCCAAGCATCTCCTGACAGCCCTGACAACAGCAGTTACACAGCATTATCTAGTCTTCCAGTAAAATCTTTCCCCTCAGACAGCATTCATGCTGCATTTCACAACAGGAGGAATACACACAGTCAGCCTGGATCTCCTCAGCCCTTGCAGCTGGAATCAGAACATTTTGGGGAGTGGGGGTGTCCTGTACCTGCTTTTGCCACCACTCACACACAGAACTGAGCAGCAAGTCACAAAATAATAGAAATTGCCAATACATTTGCCTAACAAAAGGCAGAAATAATGTTAAAAATATCTCATCTGAGGGTAGAAAGTTTCATTTTAAGGTATTTGATAAAGAATACTCATTGTGTTTAAAAAAAGAATCCATCATCTCCTCTAGTTACATACTTGGTCAAGCAATCCATTTTTTTGACTCAAAAAGAAAGATATTTTAAAGATACTTTATAATAACAAAATACAGACAAATGTATCACAGGGTGATGCCTAGTGCTGTTTCAACACTGTCATCATTTTATCTGGACAATTGTATAACACAAGTTACAACAACCGAACACATTAAGCAAAAAATTTTTTTACAAAAAGTGAGACACTCCCTACCCCACAACTACTGACCAGAATTTTTTCAAGTCCCAAACTGCATAGGAAAATAATTGTCTGTTAGTGAGGATAGAAATTCTGTTTCATGTCTTCAAATATCTGTTGGGGTTTTAATAGACCTCAATACTTGCATAAGGATGGAGTTATACTGGGGGTGGGGATGGAGGAGAAGAGGGGGCAGAGGCAATACTGAGCAGAACCAATATCAAATAAAAAGTGCTAATTTTATATTCTAACAATCACAGTTGTTCAAATGTTTGCAAGCTACAAACCAACCCCAACAAACGAAACAATAATATTATTTTAAATGTAATTCATAAAGAATTCTGCAGCTACAAGGTTATGAAAAAGACATGTACACTCTGCAGCAGCATAAAATATAATCCCATGTACAATCCAAGCATCAATTTTCTATTCTCTATCACCATCAGTATTTTATCTTGAAGGAGCATCTGTCAGATTCTCCAGAACTAAAAATAGCAAAGACCCTTTTAAAGAGAACAGTTTCTGGTTTATATTTATAACTACCCAGCACTCGCTCTCTCTGGCTGCATGGCCATGAAATTTGTGCAAGATATAATCAATTACCCAGCTTTGCACTTCATCATGCAGTTAAACTCCCGTTACCTGCAACGAACCCTCCAAGCACTTCTCCCCATGCACAGGGCAGAGATTATAAAACACAATAAAAATCTGCACATTGAAGAGCTAACTGTAGAGCTGACTGACATTACACAGCAAAAACCTTGTGAGAACAAAAACCGAGCACACTGATGTATAAAACAGAGAGCCTACCTGAATTCTTCAAATGCATACATGGCCTAGCAACTACACAAATGCTCTGAAATTGAAAATAATCTTCTTAACGTGCAGAGGACCATTTAGTTTGTCAAACTGCAGCAAAATGCATAATGACGAGGGAGTATATTTGGAATATTCTGAGGAGAAAGGGTATGCAGATACTGGCCTGCAGCCTACAGCTCAGCCAGCTGCTGACAAGCAGCAGCTAACAGGAAAAGGCGATAGAGTACCATGTGATCATTCCTGCAAGTCTGATTAATGCAGTATACTCCAAGAATACAGGCTGATATCTTCATTATTTGAGCCAAATAAGTCAAATATGGTACACGACAGGCTTCACAGCTAAATTATCATTCACATGCTACATTTAAATCAGCAAGCGCAAGCAGAGGATAATAAAAAACTAAATATATATTGTAACCAAAGAGATTAATTAGGCCCATTCAAGCTGGTTTTCTTACCTTGTAGTGATATTTTAGTCTGTTTCTATTCATCTAAACCATCAGTGATGGAACAAAAGACTGCATCCACAAACCTCCCCTTCCATGAATGCCAGAACATTTAAAGTAGTTTATCTGCTAGAAATCATTTCCTCTGTAGTCTATTCCCAACCACTTTAACTCCTTCAGCCCTGAACTCATTGCCATAAACCCCATTTGCAGGGCCACGCGGGCTTTTTAGGCTTTACAGGGTTAACACCAAGAAATCGCAGCAGTGCCACTGAACGAGGTGGGATAAGAGCCAAAGGAGTCATATCTGCGAGATCACAGAAGGGAGACAGGAATGAGGAAAGTTGAGCATTTCGTGGCATTGCAGTGTGCAGGCGAGGATGCTTCAGCTGCCTAGCAACAGCGCACGCAGTCTCCATGGCAACAGCGCAGCCAGCGCAGGGGGCAGAGCATCCGCTGCGCACCCCAGGGGCGACACACGGGGACAACTCGGCGGCACGGCCACAGCAGCCTGTGCCGGGGGCACCGGGGCACGGCGGGCTCGGGGCTGCAGCCTCGCCCCCTCCGCGGGAGCCCCCGGGGCTGCGGCTGCTGCGGGGAGCGCCCGGCCACGCTCCGGGAAGGGCTCGGCAAGGGACGGCACTGCTGCTGCTGGAAATAACGCAGCAGCCACCCGTGCTGAGGCTCAGAGTGCTGGGGAACACACCCAAACAGCAGGAGCCAGAGCTCACCATCCCTTGGAAATTTTGGACATGCAGGAATCACACTCCCATCACCAGTTTGCTTAGGGGTTGTTTGGGTGTTAGCCATGAGAGTGCAGAGACTTTGCCCAGGCAGCCAAACTCAGCAGTGGGATGGGGAGAGGTTTAACCCTGAGGCTGCGCACCCTGCATGGGGATGGGGAGGGCAGGGGGCAGGTTTAACCCTAAAGCTGTGCACCCTGCATTGGGATGGGGAGCCCAAGGTCGGGTTTAACCCTGAGGCTGTGCACCCTGCATCGGCCTCAGCATCAGCCACCACAGTGTGGGGACACCCAGGGGTGCCAGCACTGGCCAGAGGGGGACAGGCTCTGCCACCCAGCTGTTGGCTAGAGAGCAGCTGAAAGGTGAGGATTGCTGGAAATGAGGACGATTCAAATCCTGGGAAATCAGTCCCAGCCCTGGGAAGGACAGAGAATGGGGCAGTGGGAGAACATGGTGCCTGGGAAGGTCACAGGGAGACAGCAAATTCAAAGCTGCCTCTGGGGCTGCTCCCTGCCTTGCCTCTTTCACTGCTAGGGCTGGTTTCTAGCACAAGGAACAACATGGAGGGTTTTGGCTGGAGTCCGAAATATCCAAACCCAACTACAGCTCCTGAGGCCATAGGGCAATGGCTGCCCCACTGAGCTGTGGGATTTGGAGGCTGGAAAAGCATCCAAAGGGTACAGACTGCCACATCTCCTAGACACAGGGATTGGGGACAGGCCATGGTAACTGCAGCATCTGATGTCATGGCTCTAAAAAATACAGGCAAAAAGGGCTGGAATGAAAGGAAAAGGTACTCATGGCAAAAAAACCCCAGCACTAGGAAAACCCAGAACAAAAAAAAATAAAAATCCACATTTATTTGAGACATAGTGTTTTTAATGTAGTAGTGACCTTGGGTTTCATTTTATTTCCTTTAAACAAATGTGATAGTGTTAAGTGACAATAAAGGCACGCTGTAGGAACACTAAAACACATGCAGTCACACCATCTGACAGAAATTAATTCTTCCACAGGCATCCAGCAAGAGAAGGACTGCAAGGTAGGTGATTCTGGCTACAGTCTAATAAAAGATTAAAACTGGCAGAGAGGAGAACACAGCCATCCAAAGAAGCCTCCTGCCATATTTAGGCTGAGCCTCAGCACAGTGTGCTCACTGCACACAGCCCCCAGCAGCTGGGCACAGCACAGGAACCCCTTGCAAGCAGCTGCTCTGCTCCTGACCTTGCAGGAAATGGTTTTATACCTCCAGAGCTAGCCAAGGTCCCTCATGGGGGAAGGACAGAATTCTGAATTTGTTTTCCTGCTCACCACAATCTTCCTCTAACTTGAACCAAGTGGAAGAGGGCTGGTGCTTCTTTTTCATGCTGTTTGTCTAAAATAAAACCATTCTACAGAATTAAGGGCAAACATACCGCTTTCCCCTAAGCATTCTTCTTGAAACAAAGTTGACAGAATCACTGTCTGCTCTTTCAATTTCTGCAGTTTCTCAACAGCCACAATGCAAATAAATAGTTAACTGTTCAAGTCAAGGCTTCTGTCATCAATGAGTTCACTGTGAAGGACTAGAAAAGCAAACATCTTCCACAAAGTTTTCACATACAGCAGAGGTCAGCTGTTGAAAGGTTTCATTAGGATAACATTTTAACTTTTTTTTTCTTGGCCAGCACTTCCACAACAGCTGACAGCATTACACACAGAAACAGCAGGACTTCTATCATGTGAGACAACCAATACTCTCAATTCTGGTTAATTAAGCACTAGGATTCCCATATTCAATAGTAAGATCTGAGATCATGTCCTACTGTAGGCATGAATGTGGCTCAGCATGAAATTTTACCAAACAGAACCCACAAGAGCTTCAGAAAGTCACATGAACACATGCAATGGCCAAATTCATAAACAAATGCAAGACTATAATACCTCCTTATATCTTTTTAGCAAAGACTGTAAATTCCTGTGCCCTGAGCCAGATTGAAGGCCTTGAGGAGCAGACAGAAATTATGTCAGAAACCACAATCAGCAATGAAAATTTTCACAAGAAGTTGTTTGTTCCCTTCCTGGCAGTGTAACCAGTCCAGATATTTGATGACAAATGTCCCTCACTTTACCAAAAATTGAAATTATGTCACATGAAATAAAAATTTACTGAAGGTTGGGTGGGAAAATTTATGGAATGAGAACTGTGGGAGCCAGACCCCACCTTCTGATCAGAGACCAAAAAAGATGTGACACTGAGACACTGAAGACAAGCAGCAGCTTTTTGGGAAGCACTTTGGAGTTTTAATGCTGGGCACTAACAAACAAGTGTGACTGTAATAGGAGTGGTTATCCTTGATGAAAGCTTGTCCAAAAAGCAAAGGATGCACAAAAAGCCTGGAAGCATGACAAACCAGAACAAGGCAGAGGATACTGGTGAAATTTCTGGCTTTATCTAGAATTTCACTGCCATCCAAGGGCCTCATGCTGATACTCTCCTAAGAGCCCATTTCCTCAAGTGTAACATTTGCATTATTGTTATTTAGTATATCAGTGTATCAGCATTTGTCCTCTTGACCTGAAATTCCACCAAGGCCTTTGCCAGATGCTTGGTGACATTATCTGATCACAAACAGACTGAGACATTTTAATGAAGTTACTCCCTTGCTCAAGAAAGGAAAGGAAGAAAGGCACTGACACAGTGGACTTCTGTCATTAAGCCTGCATTATCATTATGCTGAAGTGATATTCAGACCACTCTAAAAAAAACCTTGCAACTGTGCTGAAAAATTCAGCATTCACTTCAATTCATGAGGAAGAAAACAAAAAGAAGGGAAATGAGCCAACAAGAGCATATCTAATGAGTGTTCATTCACTGCATCTCCAAAATTTCTGCACTGTGCAGAATGTGGAAATCACAGGCAGCATCCCAGAATATGCTGAAAAATCCCCTTTCAACAGGATTGTCTCTGAGCTCAAATGTCTTTTGTGGGCTTAAGAAAATAAGATTTAAAATGTTTATTGAAATAGAAAAGGAGTGGCTACCTTGGTTTGTTCAGGTATGGGGAAATTGTAAAAATAATTGCAGTGCCTTTATGTTTACAGAACAAGGATGCATTCAGTATTGGAGTATTGACTCAAAGCTTCAGCTGTTAAAGGGGAGGATGGGTGGGGCAAAAATGAACATTTTCTTCCTCCTTTTATTAATGGTATTTCTATTATGTGTTGCCTCAAAATACAATGTGTATCTTGATGCACAAGGATAATCCAACATATTTCAGGCTTCTTCTTTCACTCTCAGGTTTCCAGGTTGACCATGAAAGTTTGATTTCCTGATGTCAACCTTCACCAAAAAAAAAAAGAATCCAACCTCATTTATATATCTTGGAATTATCACAGCCCATGAATACTTGCACAGAAAAAATCAATTTTTTCCCCCTCTCAACTTTGGCGCAAGCACGTTTCATGCTTTGCAAATCTCAGGGCTTGAGATTCCTGACCACAGGATGGCTGATGCCTTCCCCACAGCTTCACTCTTATCATTCTGGGAGTATCACATTCCATTTTCAGGAGCAGACACCCTGTGCCAGGTGCAGACCAGCACACAGGGCTCAGAGGGGATGTTTTCCCACACACAGCCCCATCTGCCTCATTCTAGTGCTTTAGGGAAGATGCACTGGAGTGAACCAGAGAGAATGGGGTTCTTACTGATTTTCTATCAGCCCTTGGGGACAGCACCAAGTCCCAACTAGCAATCCAACAGAACTCAGCCAGTCAGGGTGAAAACTAAAAGCTCCATACAGATTATTAAGTTATTGATCACTGCAACAGTGCCTGAAATATCCAGTCAAGTGTAGGACTGTGTGGTGCTGACCACCACAGAAAGCTGAAAATGGAAAAGCAGTTTACATAAACAACAGACAAAGATATACGAGATGAATTCAAATTAGTAAAAGAAGAAATATGCTCAAGCCACCAAACATCTAAAAACTAAGATTCAGTCTGTGTAGGTTGCAAATGATAGTTGAGATGACCAGGATTTGGGTATTGCTTCCTGTTTATGAGAAATTATTTTAAATCATACAAAATATAGTGGCAGAACAAGGGACAACTGCTTCAATCTGAAAGGCCAGTTGAGAATAAGATATTAGGGGGAAATTCCTGTGAGGGTGGCAAGTCTGCAACAGAGAAGCTGTGCATGCCCCATCCCTGGAAGGGCTCAAGGGTGAAGCTCTGAGCAGCCTGGTCTGGGGGAAGCTGTCCCAGCCCATGGCAGGGGGATGGGAACTAAATCCCAACCAGATTAAGGTCCCTTTCCACCCAAACCATTCTATGACCCTACTGATAAAAAAACAAAAATCCCTTCCAAGGAAAAGCACAGGGCTATACAAATTTGAAGTGCAAGGTAATAATGTATAATTTTTTCTAGATAAACAATTATCAACCTTTTTTTTTTTCAGTTCATCACAGATAAATTTGAATCGTGTTGCAGACAGAAGTCTGCTTTGTAATAATAAATTACACTGCCTCAATATTCACCTGACAGCCACAGTATCTTACAGCAGCTACATCTTTGCTGATTTGTATCTGTACAAACACAGAGCAGAACACAGAAGACACCATCAGGGAAAATAAAAAGAAATGTTGTAAACTTCCTTAAAGCTAGCTGAAATTAGTCAATTTGACTTTTTCCAAGTTGTGAGGGATTAAGTGGGGGAAAAAGGGAAGTTAGAGGTTACAACTTGACCAGCATTATCACCACTACTGAGTGAAATGTCAGTGGAACTGGAAATAGAGTCTGAATAAACCATGGTCAGTCATCCACTAAAGGGCACTTCCCAATAAAACATTTGGGTACTTCTGTGGGGTGTACACCTCATATCTCACCAAACACACACCTGTGTGCTTCAGACATGGATACAATACACATGCCACGACAAACAGCCTGGCTTCTTATCATCTCCAAGCAAGCCACTGGCCTGGATCTTGTTTCACCTGTCCAGTGGCAGGCTTGCAGTCAGAATAGCAGCCACCATAAACCAAGCAACCTCCCGCACACAACTGGGCACATCATTGCCTGAATTTGTGACTCATTATCAGGTAAACTGGCAAGACAGAAGTTATTCTGCAAGGAAAACACCAGTCTGCTAGACATTTTCTCTGGTAAACATTAGAAGAGTGTTCCTAGTAACAACTGGGTCTTCTTATTGTGATAGACTGAAACAGTTAATGGATTAAACATTTCTAAATCCATAGAAGGGCTTTTGCCCACTGCAGCAAACTGCAGAGAAGCAGTTGTCCACCTGCAACCATCCCTGAAGCCCACACCTCCCCAGATATGCCTACCAGCTGGAATTTGGACATGAGATAAGATAATGGGGATAGTATTGTTCAATGGTCCCAGGTCTGGGGAGAGGAACGTACCCCCAAGGGGGCTGGAATGCTGCTGGCTCAGGCACTGGGGGAAGCTGCTGCAGTGCAGAGCGGGGGTGAGCCCAGCCCTTGGGGTTCAGCTGGTGTTGAGAGGGGTCAGGACAGAGGCAAACCCAGCAGGCAGGTCCTGTCAGCTCCTCCTCCTCACTCCAGTGAGCTCAGCTGTGACAGCTCCCCGGTCAGGCAGCACCAGGACAGTCACACGTGGCTGAAGGTTCTCATCTCTGCTGATGGGCCATAATGAGCCACAATGGACTCAGCTGCGCTGGTAGAACACTGATATGGCAGCTGTGACATGTTCAAAGGTGTCAAAGACTCCTGCAGCATCCCCTGATCCATAACATCGTCCAGCTGAAGTCCCTGCCCCAAGGGAGGCACCTGAGTGTTCCCACCTGAACCTGACTGAATATAAACCCAACAGATGCTGTGGTCTGGGCATTTTTCTCCACTGCCTCTTTAGGATTGCCACCACTACCGTCTCCTCATGGAATCAGTCTGCAACCATCACTTTGACCGACAAACATCAGAAAAACCCAACCAAGCCTCACTGTGAGGCCCATGGGTGGTGAGATCTTTCTACTCTTACCCTTTCTTTCTCTTTCTTATACATTTCCTTAAGTGATACTTCAATGCTTTTATATTGTCATGTTGCTGTAGATAACAGCAACCAAAATGGGTACAGATCTCTTTTCCTGTGCAACCAAATTGTTCTACAACAAACCCTACACGTGTATATTCACAGACACTGAGCATTCAGTGTTGTTTCCCTCTATTCTGCCCCAAGGGATCTATTAAC
>WBNQ01068278.1:13705-26711 GCA_013401375.1 Spizella passerina | reverse complement strand
GCTGCCTCTGCATTAAAATGGAGCCGCTTGCCTGCTTCTTTGGCCCCACACTCCATCTTCAGATTCCCCTTGGCTGCCCTAAGACGCCCCTCATGTTGCTTCAGAGAAACTTCTTTAAGTAGACAATTTCACTTTCTGTCCATTTTTTTCTCCTTCTTTTTCTTTTTTTTCTTTTTCAAATAAAAATCCTTCTCTGTTTTTACATTTGTGCGCTGTGTGAAAAGAAAGGAGACAGAGGAGGAGAGAGAAGCCTGTTTTCGTCTAGAGGTGAAAACAGCCTGGTGAGCAGCAGGTGCAAAGCCCCAAAGCAGCTGCTTTCTGCTCTCAAGTTGAAGCGCCTTGGTCCCCCACCCTCCATGCCAAGAGCACTTCATATAATCCTCTCATGCAATTCACACTGTAATTGCAGATATCCAGACTGCTAGGGCTCATTTTATTATTATTTTTACTGATAACAAGATCTGCAAACAGGGCGACCGGTCGTAGTAATTAGTTGTGTGTCGCTAGGCAGCTTCTGCAGAAGCAACTTGGATTCTTTTCCTTTCTTTTTCATTCTTTTTAGGGAGGGGAGGGCATGACTGCTTTGCCCCCTCCTACCTCTCCTCTTTTTACCCCCTTGAAGGCCACTCAAAGTAGCACATGGGGAACTTTCCTGCTGGCTCTGTTGGGTCCCTTTATTATCTCGCCTGGCTCTTTCACTCCTTGAGTCGAAGGCTGTTGGATGGGTGCTAGCAATGAAGATTATTGTCTTGAGGACCAGCTTGTTTTCTCAAGGCTCTGCTTGTTACATTGCTAATTATGGGTCTATGGGATCCTTTTCTGATATTTGACTAAGTGGCATGGATTACTGTGTAATCATTTCCCACTGGGGAGGGGGATCTTTATTATTATTATTATTATATACCTCTGGACAACTTTTCAGTTGCTTTTATTTAGGTAATTGCTCTTCCCTGTAATCCAGGAATTCTTATTTTTTTAATCATATTATGGATTTCACCAAACACTATTTAACATGTTAATTACTGGTAAATACACACTTCTTTTTCCCTTCTGTTCAGAGTGAATACAGATCCTATGAATGTGCTGTTTGTCATCTGTACCCCTTATGTGTTATCTCTGTCTAATAGGACACTGTTGTTTAAAGAATGAAAAGACTGAACATGGACATTTGGCTCCAAACTTTTGTTTTAGATTAGGGCTTAATGAGTTTATGCTTCTTTTTTTTCTGTTTTATTTTTCAAGCCAAAATATAAAGGAATAAAAATCAGTTTGATGACATAATTATTTTTAATAACCTGAACAGATTTTGCAGTGCTGAGACACCATACAAAAGCCTGGAAAATGGGATCCTTTATTTACTTGCAGAAAGCTTGATCCAGCTGCCATGAAGTCAAGGCAAATTTTCCACTGAGTCAGAGAAACTCAAATCAGTGTGGAAGACCAGACAAGTTTCTTCCAGAGTGTCCTGGTAACACACCAGGGTCCAAACGGACAAGAGTGGTTCAGACAGAGGGGAGTGGAGTGGGGGGGAAATTCCAGCATGATTCAATTACTAGAAATATTTTCAGTTTGCCTTAAAATGGCTTATTTTCCTGGCTTATGCCAACTGTGATTTTTTTTCAAAGCTTTAAGTAACTGAGATCTTTCTTTTATGCTGCAGTCCCACGTTTTGATAAATAAAACTACTGCTAAACTGACCATTGCAAAAATAAAAAAAAATTTAAAAGGTTGAAAGTCTCAGAAGCTCCAATAACCCCACTGCAAGAGTGCTGCTGGGAAAATGGTGCTGAGGTACAGTGGCTTTAAGGAACCTCAAGTCAGATTGACACAAAACTGGAAAGGTAAAAGAAATACCTTATTTTGGGTACTGGATAAGTGAATTCAGACTGAGATGTAAATGAGAACAGTCTAAGGCTGGTTTATTCTGTACCATTCTAAGATGTCAAAGAATCCTTCTGGCAATGAGGAACACCCCAAAGCACTGGAGCCCTCTGGGGACTGCTCTTCTCATGGGCCATGGCTTTTATGTCAGGATGTTGAGTTTCACACCTTTTTATGGCTTTTTTTAAATCACTCCAAAACTGGTGTGGCAAAAACTTACAGCTGAGCTATGCAGGCCAGCTGAGTGTTGTCAGAATCCAATGCACCATGACAATAATCCAGCCAAAAGACACTGTGCTGGTGCAAACCCTCCTTATTTGTTACATTGTTTTACAAACAGATACTTGCCTAAAAAAGCATCACAACTCTGAGCTCTGCAGCCTCTGGTATGTTTGCCTACAAAGTTGCATGGCTTAAGACCCATTTGTTTTTAAAAATGGCTTGGTAGCCTCTTCTCAAATTTCAGCCCAAAGAGCTGCTGGACTTGGAGCAAAGTAAATACAGTCCAATACTTATTCTCAGCAGTCAGTCCAAAAGGGCTTTTCCCTGGGGGGGCCAACAGGGATGTCCACAAGCTTTCAAAATAAACATAATTCAAGGTGACACTGGCACACCAGGACTTGCATTAAGGATATGTCAGAAGAAGTAAATTGCAGGCTGGCAGAACGGGAGAGAGCAGGTCAAGAGATACTGTGAAAAAAACCCCAGTGTTGGTTCCTATAAAACTTTCAAGCAGTTCAATTGGTTTAGTGTAAATGCTGTTGGCTGTAAAACTACTCTGGATTTAATCTATAATGTCAAAAGAGTTTGCATTCTTTGCCATTAGAAATGTGAACTTCTTAGAGACACTCCTGAAGAAGAGATTTATTAGGCTAAAAAGTGACAACTCCTGGCTATTTCCTGGAGAAACATATTATTCCATCTCAACTAAAATTAAAACAGGTCAAGTAAACAACTCTGAAAGCTGGAAAACTCAATTTCTTGCCCATCCAATTATGCCTAGCTAGACCAGCCTGTACAATTTTCCATTATGACTGTTATGAACTGTGTGTGGTCCCCTGACTGTACCATACGAGCTGGAGCACTGGAGCACAATAAGGCATGTTAGAGGCTGTCAGCGTGTTTTAGGATCTCCCAATACTTGTTCACTGTAATCACACTGCTGTGTACAATATAGCATTTGAGATGATCCTTTGAACAAAATGTCTTATTTACATCTACAGACTTTGGAAAAGTTTAGATCGTGACATAAAAAACATTAATTTTTTTTCCCATTAGATGTAATCAAAACTTTGGGTGCTAATATAGGAACTTTCTTCTTGGTCCTACATTGTGGCCTTAACTGTGCTTTCAGGCTTCCCTTTTCATCCATGTTTATTTATGCATGGATTTATTTTTTTTAAATACTGACCTGCTTTGCCCCATGATTACTTATACTGCATTCTGGTAGCTTTGCTGTAATTTGTTTGTTTACTCTTTCAGCGTTGCTTGAGTAGAACATTGCAAAATCTTTTTAAGCTCCAAATAACCTCCAGCTCTTAAAGAATCCATTTTTATTTAAATCAAAGCAATAAAATCCAACCAGCTTTTCATTCTCTTGCTCTTCTCAATGCACACATACTTTCCAGCAGTTTCAGAACTATAGAGCCATCCTACAGAAAACAGCTTGTATTTTCATCTCAGTATTTACCAGTTTTTTAATAGTGCAAATGGGCTGCAAGAACAATCCTTCCACAGCAAATTGAGAAGTTACAGCACTGGCTTGGGAAACCGGTGACAGGGAGCAGCAGCACAAGCAGGATTTTCAGAAGGTGAGAATTCTCTCCTCACATGCAAAGGTATGGAAGATATTTCAGAAAGGCCAGCAATGAAGGAAGAAAAGTCTCGTTTGCCACAGTCACAACTTGGTGCCAAGGGTCTGAGGGGCAGTATGCTCAGACTGGGAGCAGGGTGGGATGTAATAACTGCTGGGAGATGTCTGCAGTAGTGGGAAGGGTGCAGAGATCCTTGGGCAAGCATGTCCTGTCTCATTTTGGGACACCACTGCATAGAAGGTCAGGGCTTAATGTGGAGAGGCTGGACTCAGCCAAAGTGGCATGAGGCCTGCAAAGCAGGAATGGCATCCATAATCACATTAATTACAGCCATTGAGATATCATGCAGGAATGAGAAAGTAGTCCAATGTGTACACCTCTGTGTTGCTATCAGCCCTTTCCCTGCAGGTTAACAGCAGTATAGGTGTGTGTCTGCGGGGACTACATGAGGGAGGAGCTGCTCCCTTCTCCCCTCCTTTAACTCCTTGCAGTGCCAGGGTCAGTTACCCAAAGAGGTCTCCTCACATGCCACTTGTGCTTCAAGTGTCTCTTCCATAGCCGGTCCCTTGTCCCCATATCATTTCCTCATTGAGTACCAAATGGCCAACCCAGCTCCTGGTCAACTCTGGCCCTTGTGATGATTTCAATCAAAAATACCTTTGGGCTCTGCCTCTCCCTTGGGAGGATAAATCCTCAAAAATGGTCCCATCAAACAACTCAGAGGGGTGGGCAATAACTCACTCACCAGGGTGCTGACTGCACCCTCAGCCAGCTGTTGTGGGGAGAGCTCCGGTGTCCCCAGCCTGCCTGCATCTCTCTGCTGTCTCTGGCATTGCTCTGGCATCAGGGAAACTGATGCTTGCACAAGCCCTGCTCCATGCCCAGAGCTCCATGCCCAGAGCTCTGGGATCCTGTAATAATGCTACACGATGTAACATAAATAAGTGCAGTATGTGGGCAGGCAGACACCACCCAGTGATTTGCATGTGCAAATACTTGTACCAAATTTAAAGGCTGCTTGTGAAACTAAGGCTGTGAGTGTTGCTGAGGCTTCAAAGCAGTAAAAACCACCATTAAAGCAGTCCATTAAAGCACAATTACACACAACACTAACATACCTAATTGCTGTGGGTCCAATACAGCCATTTCCAAACTGGTCTGAAAGATTTCACATGGCAGGTTTCACATTTTGTGCAATTGTTCTCTACTGGTTTTATCTCTGTATGAATAGAGCAGCACTGGAAAAACCCAGGTAAAACTGGGGCCCCATTCTGGCAGTCAACATAAAAAGTCATAGGAAGAAATATCTTATTTTCATAGGAAGAGATATCTTAATTTCAGCAAATTTAAATAGACACATTGAGGCAAAAAAATGGGAAAGGAAACAAAACTGGGTTAAGGGACTTGCCAGAGGTTATAAATTAGGTCAATACCCAGGGCTTCAGAGCACTGGTCCAGTGACACATCCACTGCACAGCCCTGCCTCACGCTGACCCAAACACTGAGCCTGGTTTCCTCCCGTCTGCACAACACTTACGACACCTACTAATTTTCTACTCTCATCAGCAATGAGGACAAAAGGCAGATGACTGGATTTTGTTCCTCTGTGACTGCCAGCTTTTCACAGCCATTCCACAAGCTTGAATAACACGTGTTGCATCTGGAGAGCTGAGGGCCATATTTTAAAGTCCTCACCACCCAGCAGCTCCTCCAGGAACACTAACGGGAAGCAACCACCAGCCAGATGCTCAAAATAGCTCAGCACCAACTTGCTGAGACCTTTGGCCATTTTCACTGGAGCCTGAGAGAGAACAGAAAGATTTTGAAAGTCTGCAAAATGTAGCCTCTGGGTATTTTTAGTATAAATGTTCTTCAAGATCCAGTACTTGTATGCCAAATATTTAAGGAGCCTTGGTAGTTGAGCTGTGGGCTATCTGGTTATAAAGCTCACCTATCTATGGGAAAATGAACTGTTTTGCTGTACAAACAGAAGTGCACAAATTCTGTGCCATGATAAAAGGGCTTTTTAAAAAATTGCTAATAGTAACACTTTTTAGAGAAAAGTAAAAGGCCAACTCCATTCCCCCACATTTTTGCAATGGGAACCTGTTCACATTAGAATCACAGAAATTACTAGGTGGGAAAAATATCTTTAAGATAATTAAGTCCAACCATTATCCAGCACTGCTGAGTCCTCTGCTAAACTACATCCCTAAGCACCTTCTCTACACTTCTAAATACCTCCAGAGATGGGGACTCCACCACTTCCCTGGGTAGTACTTGACAGCCCTTTCAGTGAAGAAAGGTTTCCTAGATTTTATCTAACCTAGACCCTCTCTGGTGCAATTTGAAGCCATTTCTTCTTGTCTTATCCCTTGTTCCTTGGAGAAGAGGCCAATGCTTATCTGGCTACAACCTCCATTCAGGGAGTTGTAGAGAGTGATAAAGTCCCCTCTGAGCCTCCTTTTCTCCAGGCTAAACCCCACCAGCTCCCTCAGCTGCTCCTCACAGGACTTGTGCTCCAGACCCTTCCCCCTTCTGTTGCCCTTCTCCTGACTTGCTCCAGCCTCTAAATGTTTTTTGTAGTGAGGTCTCCAGGACTGGACACAGGTCTTGTGAGGTGTGGCCTCTCCAGTCCCAAGTCCAGGGGACAGTCACTACCCTGGTCCTGCTGGCCACACTATTGATGGCACAAACCATGGGCTGGGGTGCCATGGGCTTTCTGGGCACACACTGGCTGATTCTTACCCTTAAACACCAACCCGATCATCACCATCATTAAGCTCTAGACAGTCAAACCACTCCCTAACACACAGGACCACCCATGACCTCTCCTTCCTCACCTGACCCTTCTGAAGAGTTTATATCCATCTCACTCCATTTGTGTGAGTCATCCCACCATGCTCCATGATGGCAAGGATGTCACAGTTTTCCTGCTGCACCATGGCTTCCAGCTCCTCCTCTTTGTCACTCAAGCTGCCTGCCCTGGTGTCCCTCAAACATCTGTGTGCCTCCCCCAGGCTCACCTGCTGGGACCCTGGGGACCCCATCTCATGTATCAAACAGGAGGGTGGCTCCCAGTGTTAGCAGTGCCCACACTCACCTCGCCCTAGCCAAAGTTAAACTCTAGCTTTTAAGTGCTTTTATTCATTTTTATAAGCCCAGAGCAACACATTCACCAGAGTTCACCACAGCTCTATTTCTCCCCAGCCCCCCATTTAATTTTAAGAAGGGGCCAGCCCCAATATTTGAAACTCCTGCTCCATTTCTTTTCATTCTTTTTCTTCCTTCCTTCCTTCCCCCTCGCCCCCTCCCTCCATCTCCTGCTCTGTCCCCTTCAGAAGCCCCCAGGATGACACTGCTCATTGATGCTTCTCCTTCATTAGCATTTCAGCAACTTGGCTCAGTAGTTTCAGAGACAATCCGTCATGAGAAAACTGAAGAATGTGCCCCATTTGCATGATTCTGTGCCAGAATGCAACTTTTTCTCAGCTGTTCATTGTGTAATTTCCCCTTGAGCCTTCAACTTTCCCATGAAGTCCCAGAAATCATATTATAGAATTCCAGACCAGCTGCAATGCTCCAAAGATTAGTTTTATGGACATTTTAACCAATCTCACAGCTCTACAAAGAGCATCACATACATAAGAAACATGGGTTTACTTTCTGTTGTCAGGAAAGGCAATGTGCCTACTTGAATAAAGTTCTTTGAAACTACAAGAAGGAATTTATGCCCCATGATGAGAATGATCCAATAACTGTTGTGAATCCTTAGGCATATTTTTAACTTTCACTTGTACTGCCTTAATTATTTTATTCCTCTTACAATTAAATGTTTGTAATCCATTTTGAGAGTCTTTCTGAAATGAATGGATATGCAAACAACTTGATTGAAATGCTTGGTGCATATGACTAAAAGTTACTGGCTCTCACACATCAGCAGAACAAATCAAGCTTTTCGTTAGTTGGTTTCAGAAATCAAAAAGTGGTTTATAAAAAAGACAGGCAGATAAAACCTGCTTCTAATTACTTTCTAGAGGGCATCTGAGTTTGTAGAAATAGAGGAGTTTATTATATTAAAAGTAAGCAAGGAACTGAAAATTGGTGTGAAGCAATCAAACTACTTTGTCAATTAAAATGTATCCCATTAGGAAAATTAGGCACCTGTTCCACAAAAGTTAGACAATGGAGCATGGGAGGAGAACACTGCATTTTAACAATCTGGTTGCTAATTAAATTCTTTACTTTTTCCTATGTGTGCCAATAACTATCACTTTTCCCATGTCTTTTTTAACCTACCGAAACAGAACTCATTTTTAATTATTCTGCCTCTTAAAACCACCAAATCTCTTCAATGCTTTCAGAGCCCAAGCACATAAAATGCAAACAGTTAGATAAATATTTTAAATACAGTCTGGATACTTTTAAATACAGATTTTTGTTGCCCCCTCCCTCCCCCTGCCAGTAGGGTTGGCTGTGTAAAAACCATCCTTGCTGACTCAGGTTAATCTATGAAACAAACACAGAGACACATTCACACTATGTGAGTGCACACATATATATCCTTGTATTTTTGTTTGTATATATATATACATATATAGATGTGGTGCAAAAATCCTATGGAATTAAAGCTTACCAAGATTAGGACTTTATAAACAGATAAATTAGGGTTCTTCCAATGTGAAAGGTAGGTGGTTATTTTTTTTTGGTGAGAAGCTCACACGGTGATTAGAGTGAGGTTGTGGAAGATTTCATTAATTATAGGTGACTGGTTTTCCTCTCAGAGGACAGCTCAGGTCCCCCAGCTCCCCCTTGGCAGCTCATCTTAAATTGTTGTCTAACCTTTCCCTTAATTCAGCTCATCTTGAGCTGATGGGAACTGCTTTCATTCCACCTCTTGTGGAGGTAATGAAACAATCTTCTTATTCACTTGGTTCCTCTGAGCCGGTGACACACAACAAAAAACCCAGGGCCCTGATTAATGGCCGCTAATTAGCAATGTTAATGACCAGGTGTCCAAGAGCATGGCCAGCTTCTCTCAGCATGGAGTGATCCCTCAATGAGGGCCCTGCAAATCCAGCCCCAGTGACCCTTCCCCTCAGCTGCCAGTAATGAAGCTGAGCTCTCTCATTACACCCAGGAGAGGCTCAGGGGGAGGCCCAGGCCTTGAGAGCCAAACTCTTTCCTTCGGCTCTAGTGGGCCTTCCATTAATTAAGGTCAGCATTTTTGCTCTCCATCCCCCCCAGCCTCAGCCTTTTCCCCCTTAAAAAAAAAACCAAAACCAACAAAACAACACCAAAAATCCCCCAACTCTCAAAGGTAAAAGATTTGGGTGAAGGAAGGCCTAGTTTTCTCAGCTTTCTCTGCTTTCCCAGTGATAAAGGTGCTGTTTCCCAGAGTGTTTGGGCTGCTTGTAGCCCCTTTTTCCCCCTCATATTTTGAGCCCTCTGGATCCAGCTATAACCTGAGGGAAATCTCCACTGGCTGCAGCTGCTCTCTGCCAAGCACTCTACCTTCCACCTCCCAGAGAAAAAGTAGTTGTAAGAGCATGGAGGTGGAGTGATGTTAGTGCTGGCAAAGGAAAAAAGTTGTGCATATCAGCTAAAAACCCAAATGTGCACCTCCACCGGTCACACTGGCCACACAGAAAATGAATTCACGTATTATTTCTCATCAACATTTTTGTCATATTTACTGCTCTTGAGTTTAGACACATAAAAAGTGACCTTCAATATAAACATCAAGTAAAATGTGCCACTTTGGCTGCAGTTTGTAACTCCTTTCCTGCAGCAGCACAAAGTGGAGGTGCTGTCTGCTCTCTGCTGCGGGCTTGGGGGAGCAGGAAGGGGAGATCTCCTTGTCCCGCTGTGGTGCAGGCAGAGCTGCCAGCTGCTGCTGAGCCTCTGATCATCCTGACACAGCTCCTGTCTCCTAGGACAGGCTGGGGGATGGCAAGAGTTTGTAAGTTCTAGAAATCAATCTTGGTTTTGGTGGGGGGCTGCCTTTAAAGGATGGGGGATGTTATACCAGCATGTATGCGGCACAGGGCTACAAAACCAAGCCAAATGTTTAAAGGAATAGAGAACTCTTTCATTTTTGCTTTGTGACTTAGCAAATGTAGTGATTTAGGAGAGAGAAAATACTTTTAGTGCTCCTACCTGCAGCCTGTGTGGTCAGGCTGAGTGCTTCTGAAGTTTCCAGAAACTTCAGAAGTCAGCTTTATTAGCTTTGACAATGCAAATGTTTTCTTTTAACTGGAAGAATATTACTACAAGTCTCTAATTTTTTTCTAGTTGTGCCCTGTGAAATGAAGACACAAAATTAACATGCATTGAAAGAGAGTAGTTAAGGGAGCTGATGGGGTGATAGGAAGCCTTTTACTCTAGGTCACATCTTGAGCTGGAAGTGACAGAAAGTTAATACTGCAAGAATGCCATTTGGTGGCTGTTCTAAGATAAGGGGGAGCCAAGCTCAAACTTTAATGTGTTAATGCCTTCACAAATGCATTAGCAGTAGTTGGGGAGGTAGCTGGACACCATACTGCACCAATTGTTTTCCTATAAATCCTTACAGGGGTGATTTCCATCTGTGTAATACTGTCTCCTTCCAAGTGACAATTATTCCCTGCTCTCTTGACCGTCTGGGCATTACAGCAGTGACTAACAAGGCAAATTAATATCAGGATGATAATAAATTTGGATTTTCCCAGTAAAATTAAATGAGTTACAGAAAAAAAAAAAAGGTGCTGCCTTTTGACATGTCTGGATGCTTGGGTACAGGAGGTGACATTGCATAGACAAAGCTGCGCAGTCCAGCTACTGGACTTCTATGCAAAAATAAATTACTAAACTTTTCATTCTTGCATCTTGAGACAATTTTACTGGCACCCAACTTGACTAGAGAAAAATCTTGCAGGATGTACTGGTTCATTCCCTGTCGATTAGTCACTCTCCATGGATCCTTGGACTTTCTAAGTGAATGCAGCCTTGAAATCGTGCTGCTTTCACCTTGCACACAGCAGGTTATTCAGTAAGGACCTGCTCTGGCTCTGGCTTGCTTCACCTGAAACTGTAATCCTACAGTAGGTCAGCTGTCTTTTAAAAGGTGATTTTGAACCTGACATGGATTTTGAATGAAGGTTTACATCTATTCCCTATCTAGAAGTGAGCATTGACTGTCATTACAGATATGAAAGGTTCAGTTCCCAGCTCTCCCAGAGACCTCCTCAGAGATTTTGGGGAACTTACTTATGGCCAATGAGGGTTGCTAATGAAAAGATGATATAGTGATGGTGAGTGCATCAAAAATAAAAATGAATTTTAAAAGCTGATTGAAAATAAAACCCACCCAAAACCCCAAACCAAACCAGAAGAAAAATTAGCTTGACCCTTGCCTCCCTGTGAACAGTCATAACACCACAGCCTTTATTTCCTGCCATCAAGACAGACTGAAGCAAGGACTGACCCTTCATGTGCATTTCTGTGGCATCAAAATCCTCTGGGAAACCAGTGGCAATTGAGGGCTTTAGCTATGTGACATAAAGAATAACTGGGTTTTCAAAATACCATTCACTCCTCGTAACATAATTTCTAGCACCGTGCTGTTCGCACAGCCATGAAAAGCAAAGCAACTCCTGCAAACTGTAAGAGCTTTTGTAACTCCATCCTACACATCTAATTGATCAGCTATGCCAAAAAGAACAAAAGTCTTTCTATAGCTATAGTTATTCTATTACAGGTTATGCAGATAAGGTTACAACTAGAGCCAGACACATTTTTTTCCAGATAAACCTTTTCCACTGACAAATACACACGATCACAAACTTTTCATGAATGGGTATTGAGTTCATCTCTTTTCTAGCTAAGAGTCTGAAAACGTTTTCAATCTAAACTTACTTGCAGTTAATTAGAAATGTCTAGAAAGTTTCAAAACATGAAATACAACATTTTTTTTCAGTTTTAACGAATCAAAATTTTGCCAAAAATTTCCCTTCAGGCCTTCACCTCTGTTATTGCACACACACACCTGTTATTGAAGAACCAGTTACCTGAACAGCTTCACTGGCCTCCCTTCTGCCTCATAGAAGCATCTCCTTTCAGACAGTGGCCGTAATGCCTTTTAAATGTATCAACAAAAGTCCCTAAATTAGGGCATTGCTGAAGCAATTGCTTCAATAAAACAACCAGGACTCTGACTGCTCATTATATACCAGGAGTTCATTTATGGAGTAGGGATCCAAAGCAAAGTTTTGCCTAGTTCCAAACTTTCAGAGGCATTTGGACACAGCTTGTGTTCTGTGTCCCACAAGAAAGGAAGAGATGAGAAACACATGGAAGCAGTGACCATCATGTGGGCCCAATCCCAGTCACTGATACCAAGGAAGTTCTGACACTGACTTCTGGAACAAGCTGGAGCCTGTGGAAGATGAGACCTGCATGGAGCTGTGGAATCAGCTGACAGTGAAGATGCTCATTCTCCTTAATCCCATACTGTCCCTGTTATGTGCAGTACACTTTTTAGTAAACTCTTCAGTAACAGCAAAAATAAGTCTACAAAACTACTGAAATCTTCTTGGCAATACTTTGCTTTATACCATCTTGGTTTATGCCTGCTACAAAATCCCAAGAAGGATAAATCTGAGGACTGCACAGCAAGCATAGAGTTTGGGATAAATGTTCTGATTGCTGAGCTACATTCTTGGGTTATCTGACAATTTGCTTTGCAAATACAGTTTGTCAGGATTTTATGGATGATTTTCCATTTGCTTTTTCTAATCACTTTCCATCACAATTTTTGCCTCAGTTTTCCCTGTTGAAAAATGGACGTGGCCCTACCTTTTCAACAAGACAAGGTAAAAATTCATTTGGTAATGTTTGTGAAGCAATTTGCAATGATTGGTTTGTAGCTGAGCTAAATGCAATGTACTATTAATAAAGTAATTAAAGAAAAATAAATAAGGAAGAAATTATGTGGATTCCTATAAAAGGCAACTGGCAACAAGGGAAGAATTTTGCCCATTACTGGAGCACATAGCTCCATAGGCAAATTAAAACAAGGGCTCTGTCCTCAGAGTTTTGGGCAATCCAGGCTACATAATTGATTTGAGAAGAGCTACTCCAGGCTACTGTGTAATTACAGAAGTATTCACTCTTCTGGCTCCCACTCTCCTTGTCATGTTCTACCTCATTGCCCTTTATGCTAAAGCCTTTGTTGATGAGGGAACGGAAGCAGTAAGGACAAATAAAGCAATTAGCAGGTAGGGGGAATGCTACCACTGCTTAAGGATAACACACAGCTTGTGTTGGGACAT
>WBNQ01068278.1:2684-13242 GCA_013401375.1 Spizella passerina | reverse complement strand
TTTTTTTCAGTTTTAACGAATCAAAATTTTGCCAAAAATTTCCCTTCAGGCCTTCACCTCTGTTATTGCACACACACACCTGTTATTGAAGAACCAGTTACCTGAACAGCTTCACTGGCCTCCCTTCTGCCTCATAGAAGCATCTCCTTTCAGACAGTGGCCGTAATGCCTTTTAAATGTATCAACAAAAGTCCCTAAATTAGGGCATTGCTGAAGCAATTGCTTCAATAAAACAACCAGGACTCTGACTGCTCATTATATACCAGGAGTTCATTTATGGAGTAGGGATCCAAAGCAAAGTTTTGCCTAGTTCCAAACTTTCAGAGGCATTTGGACACAGCTTGTGTTCTGTGTCCCACAAGAAAGGAAGAGATGAGAAACACATGGAAGCAGTGACCATCATGTGGGCCCAATCCCAGTCACTGATACCAAGGAAGTTCTGACACTGACTTCTGGAACAAGCTGGAGCCTGTGGAAGATGAGACCTGCATGGAGCTGTGGAATCAGCTGACAGTGAAGATGCTCATTCTCCTTAATCCCATACTGTCCCTGTTATGTGCAGTACACTTTTTAGTAAACTCTTCAGTAACAGCAAAAATAAGTCTACAAAACTACTGAAATCTTCTTGGCAATACTTTGCTTTATACCATCTTGGTTTATGCCTGCTACAAAATCCCAAGAAGGATAAATCTGAGGACTGCACAGCAAGCATAGAGTTTGGGATAAATGTTCTGATTGCTGAGCTACATTCTTGGGTTATCTGACAATTTGCTTTGCAAATACAGTTTGTCAGGATTTTATGGATGATTTTCCATTTGCTTTTTCTAATCACTTTCCATCACAATTTTTGCCTCAGTTTTCCCTGTTGAAAAATGGACGTGGCCCTACCTTTTCAACAAGACAAGGTAAAAATTCATTTGGTAATGTTTGTGAAGCAATTTGCAATGATTGGTTTGTAGCTGAGCTAAATGCAATGTACTATTAATAAAGTAATTAAAGAAAAATAAATAAGGAAGAAATTATGTGGATTCCTATAAAAGGCAACTGGCAACAAGGGAAGAATTTTGCCCATTACTGGAGCACATAGCTCCATAGGCAAATTAAAACAAGGGCTCTGTCCTCAGAGTTTTGGGCAATCCAGGCTACATAATTGATTTGAGAAGAGCTACTCCAGGCTACTGTGTAATTACAGAAGTATTCACTCTTCTGGCTCCCACTCTCCTTGTCATGTTCTACCTCATTGCCCTTTATGCTAAAGCCTTTGTTGATGAGGGAACGGAAGCAGTAAGGACAAATAAAGCAATTAGCAGGTAGGGGGAATGCTACCACTGCTTAAGGATAACACACAGCTTGTGTTGGGACATTTATTAAGTAGAAGTCTAGAGCCTGTAGATCAGAAGGAAAATACAGGTAATCCAGAAAAACAAAGAAATTAAAAAAAAAAAATTTTCTTATATATGTAGTGCTCAAGAAATCTTGGCAGGAATAAAACATTTTCAAATAGTCTATATAAAAAACATGATGATTTTACTTAACATATTTTTAGTGAGATTAGCTTCCAGCTTTCTAATTTTATTTTTTTTAAACCAGAATCTCATCACAAGAGTGCTCTTCTCTCCTGTTTCAAGTATGCATTGGCAGTAAGCAAACAACAATTTTTTGAAGGGCTAAAATCTCATGTAAAATTGCTGCAGAGCCAGCCAGGAGAGGGAGCCAAGACCTTGAACAAACCTTTCTTCCTGGCTCTCTGACACCCTGGGAAGGAAGCTGAGCCATTTTGGCCAGGGCTGCTGTGTTCTCTCAGGGCTTGTGTGAATGCATTGCATGAGACAGGGACAAAAGTGACTGGGAAACAAAATTACACATGGAGTCCTCAGGCATCAAATGTTGGATGACTCATGGTATAAGGAGAGAAGAAAGCAGGAAGGTACATGAGGACTGGTGGAAATGAGCAGTACTGTAGTTTTTCACTTTTCATGCTTCCACTGCTCATCAGGAGACCAGGATTGAAGGTTGCTACAGTCCATGGACTCTGGCTCTTTTCATAACTCATTATCAGCTGAATTTGAGAAAGGTATGAAGAAAATCGTAGAATTTCTGCTGAGTGTGGTGGACTGAGATCATGGATGGTCTAAAATCAGATTAGAACTGTGAGGGCAGGCACTGCAATGCACTAAAGTGCTGCTGCTTCTCCAGTGCTTGGGTGGAGTTCAGGTTCTGATCTCCAGAAGTCCAAACTTTATCTCCAAAACACATCAGTCCAAGGGGCAAGGACATTGCATTGAGGGAGAAAAAAAAAGAAAAGAAAACGGAGAACATGAAGAACACAAGTGGACAAAAAAAACATTTTTAATGTTTAAGAGAAGAAATAGTAGAAATTAAGAGGACAATTTCATTCAGGGCCATTTGCCATATTTTTACAGCTGAAAAAACTAGAAGAAAGGAGAAGATTCTGAGTCCAATTTAATGTTCCTATTTTTTTTTCATTTCCAAGGTTTCAGTATTTCTAAGTATAATTTCTCTTCATTTTCTTCCAGTAAAATAAAAGATATTGGGACTAGTCTGTAATAGAGAAAGAAATCATCAGAAAAATTTAAAAAGTCTTTTTTGCTAGCTAGACTAAAAACTGTATTTCAATCTAAACTTAAATAAAATCAGCTTCATTTTGACTCCTTTGTCCTGAAACTTCACTCTGAAATCATAAAAAAGTCAAAGTGTACACTTTTGGGTTTTTTTCTAAAAATCTTCAGGAATTTATTTTTTCTTCAAGCATTTTAAACAAGTTTAATTATTGTGATTGTTAAAATAATTTATTTGTAGACTCAGATAATAAATTAGTTCCTCACTATCAAATGAATTCTTTTACTGCATGGTGTTGATTTCTTTTTCCTCATAGTGCAGGTAGCAACTTCTCAGAAGTGCATCCAAAATAAACTAATGATGAATAGTGACAAACTGAATTGAAAACAAAGAGAACTTTTTCTTATTTGTTAACTATTCTTATCTTACAGATCAAAGTAATTGGATGGGAGACAAACACATTATACTCTATTTCCTGAACTACCTTCTGTTTCTAGAAGCCTGGCAGTATTTCTTCAGGCATTTCACCTAAGCTATGAAATTTATGAAGTTTATCCAGATCCTCCAAGAGGTAGTGAGGGATCAGCTTGGAGATGTTTCTGAACAGCAGCCCCAAGAATAGAAATCAGTGACAACTTTTTTTCAGGAAGCTCAGGGGAAACAAGTTAATAACTGTACCTAAAGTTAGATGCCAGGAGCATTTTTTTACTGCTTCTGGTCTCTGCAAAGCAAGATCTTCCTCAAGCAACATTGATACCAATCTACAGAAGAGAAACCTGAGGCACATGGACAGGCAGCTCTGCATGGAAAGGGTTGGCTGGAGACCTGAACCAGATATCTGAAATCCCATTTTGGTGCTCTCTCCTTGAACCACACCGTGCTATGGTGCAGGGAAATCTGCCTTGCTTTGCACATAAACACACAAGTTAATTTCCCAGACTTTAGAACCTGGCCATGTGCTGCAGAACTCTCTGGATTATTGTGTGTCCAGCAAGTGGGAACAAAAGGCAGAGCCTGCTGTATGAATGACTGCAGACTGTGTCCTGTCAGGGGCTGCAGAGGCAGAAGCATCATCATGAACCCCCAGAGCTATCCTGCAAATCTTCATTAAAGTCAGGGGGAGTTTCAGGTCTGTTATTAAATGTTCGATTAGACTCTGCAAGTAACAACAGAAGCAAATTGATAAAAATAGGGTAGGAGACAATAGGTGTCGAGCAAAGGAGACCACTAAAATATGTGCAGAGAGCCTGGAATAATATGAATAATGAACAAATTTGTAAAAATCAAAGTCTATTTGTGGATGAATAATAAACAGAGAAAAGGGCAGGATTGGTTGAATGAATTATGCATTATGAGTCATTTTACAAGCACCGATATCTATAAAGATAATGGTTCTAATGTAAATAACAAGCCTTTAATTTTTATGCAGCCTTAATAGTCTGGGGAGTCTGTAATGATAGTTAAGAATTATACCTCTCCTCAGTGTTTTTCAATGGAAAACAGGTTTATCACAATGTCACAAACCCAAAGCAGCTTCATGCTAAGTTTGATACACCTTTAACTTGACTTTGGACCCTGTCTGCCCCAATGCTGGAGTCTGGACAGAATCACCACTTCTAATTGACAGCAGTGCCATGGCAATAAAATCAGGGCCTTCTGAGCTAGATATCACAGAGCACTCAAACAGTGACAAAACTGGACATTTCACTTTCCTTTCTGCTTTGAGATAAGGATCTCTGTACTGACTTAGCACAATCTCAGCAGCAAGAGGAGAAATGAAATGAAAGGTGCCCTCCCCTCTCCTCCATGCACACAGTTCTGTGTGGGAACAGGAGAGGCCCCAGAAAGCCCTGTGCAATCACAGCTGGGCTGTCAATTGCCCGGCCCTGTGCACAGTCACACCTTGCTGCTCCTCTGCCACAAGAAAGGGCCACCCAGCCCAGCAGGGCCAAGGCAAAGGCGGAAAGGTTTCCATAATTCCTGTGTGTCACTCTCAGCTCAGGGAAATGCCAATGTGCCAGCACGGGCACGACCCTGCCTGGGCTCCCACGGCTGACAGCAATGCTCTAAGTCAGGGAGTGACAGTGAAAGGACTGGCTTTTTCTACCCCCTTTTTGTTAAACTGAGGTTACAGCACAGGAAAAATCATTTATTCACAGGAGCAAAAGCAGCTGAGTGCAGCAGCAAGCACCTGGCCCCAGATCATACCAGCAGAGAGCCCAGTTTTCCCAACCATTCTTACTCTTTCAGAGAGAGGATGATGATTCTTAAAGAATTTTCACACAGACCTTGGGAGACAAGGTTGCCAAGTCCAGTTTCCTTCTGTGAGGCCGTGGATTTCTGCAAAACCTACTCACTTGGAGGTCTGATCTGGCACTTGGAGGTCTGATCCCTGGCTCTTAATTCAGATGCAAAATGGGCACATACTAAGGGTGACACTATATTGAATTGCATAGAGCCTGCAAAATATGTTGAGTTTTTTTTAAAAAATAACTTGACCTGCAGGATATTAATATAGTGGCAACTACCCCTGCAGGATATAAAACTGGCACCAACTCTAAGAACTTCCATTAGTGCAGCAGGTTTCTAGGCTCAGTAATGGTCATTTCATCTGAACATGTGGAAATAAAACCAAACCATAATAGGACTTAAAAAGCATTCAATGCATATTTGTCCATAAACACATCATATAAATAAAAACTCTTTAAAAAAAAGTGCCAAATGAATCAATGTGTATTCTATTATGGAATAATAATATCCCTTACCACATGTGTTGCTTAAGCAAATAACTTTAGCTGGTATGATAGTCTTTTCCATCTTGTGGTACAGTTTATATTTTCATCTATTGATTAAGGACCTGCCCCTGAGGAAGTTAACAACCAGAGTTCTCCAGGCTTAAAAGGAGAAGGAAAAATGTGTAAACAATTTGGCTGAAAACAAGGAAACAAATGTATTTCCTCCTCCCCTTTCTCCTAGCAAGAGTGAGTGTAGAATACAAAACCAGTTGAAGACAGTGGAAAGATTTGCTCCTTACTTCAGCAGCTTTGGATCTGGCCCTAAGTATGTATGTGTGAGATAAATTTTGGCACTACTGGAAACCCCACCTCATACCTCCCACTGTGAACATGTCATCTTTCTATGTGCTCATGCATGCCAATGCTTTATCTCTTTTGAAATATTGCCCAGAATCAAGCTATGTTTACTCAAGTAATAGGGAGATTCACTTATATGCAATAATTTCTTCAATGGAGGGGCTCTTTCTGCAGTTCTACTTTGGACTTTGTTCCTAGTTTAGCTTCTGTTTTCCTAACTTGATGTTTTTATCCAGGTTTGACAAGAGGGTTGGATTTTTTTTTAATTTTTTTTAAAGTTAGACACCTGGAATTAGCTTTTCCTGCCAAGAATTACAGTGCACCTGGAAGTACTAAATCATTTTAATCTGTTTTTTAGTGGTTTTGCACAATGGAATTGCATCTCTTTAAATCTTTCTTACCTTTTGCAAAACTAAATTGCTGCTCCAGACAGAGCATTTTATGAGTGTGTAGATAGTGATATCATGAGATAGCTGTGCCCTGCTAGTGACTGCCTCTACTGATCCTGGAGGCAGTTAGCTGAGAACTGCATCTCCAGGTTTCTTTCCTCTGCGGTGGCTCTGCTTACCTACATAACATATGGAAATGTGAGCATACACTTACAGCAGATTGTTTGCTATGTTTACACCAGTTCTAACACTAATCCCCATTAATGTTTGATATTGCTCCCAAAGAGTTTAAATAAATGTCAGGCCTCAGATCCATTGCATACGTGTAAGGCATCGTATAAACTTCGCATGGAAAGATACTGAAACACTGTGGGGTGTCCTTTTTCTAACATTACTTTTACTGGCTGGATTAACCACATCAATGTATGCAAAGCCCTGCTACTTTAATGATTTCTGTCATCACATTTAAGAGTCCTATTTTCAAGAAAAACATAAGCCAGTTTCACATCACCTTTAAAGTCCACTGTCTTGCTTCTGCTCTCAGTTACTTCCATTTATCAAATGTGTGTGTGAGTACAAAGTGAAAGAACAGCCAGATGCACGCTAACAAACATAAAACTTTTTTCCTCTGTTAAAAAATATCAGACACAGCCATACTAGCTGCACTTTGCTGCAGAACAATAACCACCAGGGTCATGGCAAAGTTTGCCCCAGGCTCTGTAGCCCATCCAGCAGCCTGGGTGCCTCAACTTGTGAGAAAATACTTAACTGCTGTGCAGAGAGACATGCAAGGAAACAGCCTGTGGACCACAGAAATGACAAATGCCAGACAGATTCCCAGATCAAGCCGCTCCTTTGCCCATTATGAGCTATGTGTTCTTACTGGGATTTTATGTTACAGCAGAGAGAAATCTAGAGACCTTCATTCTTTGTCTGCCACGTGGAGAAAGAAGCTGGTCAGGCATCCTCTGTGCCAGGCACTCCCTTTTCTCTCTCACCTTCCTTTCCCAGTTTGATTATCTTACATGAGGCTGTTTCTCCTGATGATTTTTTTTAATTACTGTTTCAGATGTTCAGCTCTGAGGCTGCAAAACTTTCCTGTCAACCATCACCACCTCTGTCAGTCATATTTGGGATGTAACCACTTTGCATTTAGAGGACTTTCTCATTAAATGCCTTACATAGTGCCCAGTTCAGCAAGACCTAGATCTTAGCTGGAGCCTTTCTGAAACCCTTGTATTGTCATACAGGCAATAGCAACAATATTCAGCTACAAAAAATCAACAGCACAAATGAGCAACACAGTGGGAGTGTGCCTGGGGACAGCAGACAGGCAAGAGGAGAAAGTGGTTATTGAGACAGGCTTGTAATTGAACAGAGCCGATCTGCTCCTTTAGGCTAAAGGCAACTAATTTTCACTTCATCCAACCACAGAAAAAGTAAAATAAAGCTGTGGACACAGCCGTATCTCTTAAAACACAGTGTTGTTTAGTATCAAAAATAACTGGACTTCACAAGTTAATAGGTTTTGCAGCAGGGGATAATTTTATGTTAAATGACTAAGCTGTGTCTCAACCTTTGCTGGGCTCATTATATCCTTTAAGTAGTTCAGGTTTCCAGATAACCAGCAGCAGAACCAGGTAAGCAGGCAAAATTAGCATGGCTGGGAAAATTTGTATCTGTCACACAGGTCTGGTTCCCACACACTCTGGTTACATCATTACTTAGTCTGTTAACTAGGAAACCAATTAGGCCAGAGAGCTGCTGTCAGGTGACCAAAACACGAAAATGCACAAGAAACCCTACCCGAAAGATGGGATTTCAGCAGAGGCCCGCAGATAGCTGACTCCTCTTCTGCTGCACTGCAATTTTCGTATTTCGTTTCGCCTTTGCTTTCAGGCTGGGCTCTGAGGTCCCACAGATTGATGGTTGAAGGAGCCTTGTTTCTCCCCTCAACAGGTGTGCTGAGAAAATTGTTTCCTGCATCAAAAATTACACAAAATTATGTAATAATTTCTCTCATTCACTCTGGCAAATTTCCTTCTCCTTCACGCCTTTTAATTTACAGAGTGAGAACAAGGCAGTAGGTACAGAACTGAGTGCTGCACTGGGGTTAGCAGTACATTAATCTTAAAGGAAAAGGCTTATAAGACCAGGGTGCAGCTAAAATTCAAACATCTTCAGCAATGGTTGTTTGTTTTCTACAAATCTGAAGCTGTTTGTCCATGTACAGAGGAAGCACAAAGGTCTCTGGGCAGAGCAGTCCAGCACAGGGCACTGGGAGGACAGGTGAAAGCCAGTTTTCTGTACAGTGTACATAAGAAGGAAATGTATATACAAATAAATACACCTAATTTCTATATTAAATCACTATGCAGCTAAAATACAGCTTACATGACTATAATACTTTTTCTATGCATGTATTTTAGACACATACATATATATAAATGTATATGCATTGCATGCTACAAGTGGTGCAGATATTTTCTACCTTTCCTGATTCTGGCACAGTGACCTGCTAAGTCCTTGCTTTTATCTGCTGAAAACCTGCAAATACCTCCAATACCTTCACTTCGGGCCAAGAGCACTAACAAGCCACATGCTCTTTCTGTTCTCATCCAAATTTATTTTCTATTAGGACAAGGAGATAGAGGGATTAAACCTCACCTCAAAAACCTCAAGAAGAGACTTCAAGAACCAGGGGAGGGCAGGCTGAGGGCACGGGTGTCCTTCCCCACTGGAGGGTGATACTCAAGTACCAGCACTGCTCTTTGATTCACAGCACAGTGCCTTTGGGCTAAAGGGTTTGCCCCAGTGTGGCCCTCTTCATTTCGGATGGCCTGTCATCTTTGGGAAAATTTTTTGGGGATGGCCATCAGAGGAAGCAAAGTAATCAGAAATACTTTCCTTCCCAATGATTTTGGTGAGCAGATGACTTGATCAGTGTGCAGAGAAGAGCAAAGCAGTCCCTGCCAGCTCAGGGAACCAGGCTCTTGCATGTTTTCCAGCACCTCATTATTAATTCATGCTCCAGGTCCTCTGTACATGCTGTTACTAATATTAGGTTTCAACAGAGTAATGAGCAACAGCAATAGACTGACTATCTTAATATATTTTAAATAATGTTTGAAATATTAAATTTGAGTTTGGATTTTTAATTAGAGCCTGGGCAGGGTATTGACAATCTTCCTACTGTTTTGCAGCCAGCAAGCAAATAAGATAGGGATTGTTCTGATCTGAACACTGAAAGCCAGTCTGATTTAGGGGATGGATCTGAAATACAACACCAAACTTTAAAGCATGAGGCAAATTTGGCTCTGGCTTCAGCAGACAGACTTTGACCCATCCTTATACTAAAAAAGGACTTTTGATATAGGACTTTCATAAAAGTAAACAGTTGTGAGACCAGCACTTATGGATATGCTCTGGAACATCCTGTCACTGAGTTGCCCAGGGACAGTTTGGCTCTCAAGGACACCTCTGTTATTAAATAAAAGGGACATGGTGTTTCTGGACATAGAGAAAAGGGGTTGTTGTGGTATAAATATGAATATATAGTATAAATTGATCCCTTTAGGACATACACAGTAGAAAAAAAACCAAGGCAGGCAAGCTGTGGGTCTGAAACCCTTCAGGGCTTCAAAGTCCTTCCCACTGCTGTGCTCCAGGCAGGAGCATAGGTCAGCACCTCTTCCTTGCTTGGACATCCATATATTAAAGGACTCATTTAAAATTGGAGCTGGGTAAAGAGCTAGAGCCATTTTCCTGTGAGCGTGCACATTTCTGAATGTGCTCCCTTTGAGAGGGAGTTGGCAGTGAAGATTTTGCTGTTCTGGAACTCACTCCTTCCACTTGGTCTGTTGGGAGCCTGAATACATTGACCTATGGGGCACATTGCAAAGCCTAACTATTTTCCCAGGATTTTTCTGAATGAATGACTTGAGTAGGTAGAGAGAAGAATGTTTCATTTGTACAGTACGTGGAGGCTTTTAATTAATAATGTTCCCATTTGAATGCCTATTGTATTTTTAAACGTGCTTTGTACATAGACCTAGAGCATCAGATAACTGCAGGGTTGGGTTTTTTTCCAATTAAAACAAAAAGAAATCCCACAACTGTGTGGCATTACTGCCACATGGCTTTTTGTGATATCTTTATACAGTGTCTAGCACAGTAGCCCCTGATCTGGACCATGACTTCTCAGGGCCAGCACCCAAACAGAACTGTCCAAGCTATGGCAGGTCTCAAGGAGATGAAGTTTCACACCAGCTGGAGAGTTTGCCACTGCTGATCATCACTGTAAGGTTGGGGATGTTTTTCAGTCAGTCACTGACATTAGAGAAGTGCCCAGGCTTCTCAGGGTGGCTTTACCTTCTTCCTGTCTGGATTTGGAGCTCTTGAGAGATTAGGTCTTTTCTTGGGTATGTTGGGCATTTCATATTTTTATAACAAGAGAATCAGCCTAGTGATCCTTGTCATAGTAGACAGGTTTTGTTT
>WBNQ01068268.1:0-12377 GCA_013401375.1 Spizella passerina | reverse complement strand
CCTTTCCCTTTCCCTTTCCCTTTCCCTTTCCCTTTCCCTTTCCTCCTTTTTCCCCTTTTCCCCTTTTCCCTTTCCAATTATCCTTCCATTTTTCCTTTCCTTTCCCCCCAGGGAGCCACTCCACAAGCTCACCCCTCTGATAGTGTCTTTATTTCCTCCCACTTTATAAAGGATCACATGGCAGACCTTGAGGCAAGCTGAAATCCAGGGTCTATAAAGTTTTTCCAGGCTTAAAACGTTGAGGAAGACCAGCTCCTGAGAGAAGGAGGTTGGTTACACCTGCACTCTGCCTGACAAATGTCTCACTAACCTGTGCCTGTAAAGGATGACAGGGTTTGCATAACCTCTGCTAGCTGCCTGCTCTGTTCTAATTGCCTTTTGATGTATGGAATTTATCCTAATCTCAGTCCTTTTCACTGAAAATTAGGCCAATTTTGTCTTGTCGTCTCCCCAGCAGACACAGAAAATCATTCATCAAGCTCCCTCTCAGTAAGTGTTTTACATTAAGACAATTCATTTTCTGTCTTTTCCTGTTCTCTTTTCTGCATTACAAGGAAAAAAGCTGAATCTTTGGCTTTTCTTCCATTTCCTCCAAAGCTTTTAGTGCTCTTGGTAACTTCCTTGGAACTCCCTGTTTGGATCTGCAGCTTTGATGGGCTCTGCCTGGAAGCCCAAAAGAGAAATTTTTCTTCTCTCTCCAGATCTTCAGGGTGCCCTGTGGGTGACTGTCAACATCACATTTTCTGAAAAATCCCTTTGCCCAGGATTTTCTCCTGGGAATCTGAGAAGCCTCAGAGAAAAATGAAAACAGTATTATCTCATTTGCTTCTCCTGTGTNAGCCTTCTAAGAACATGGAGTCATATTCATCTTTCCTTCCTGCCATGGGGGACCCTGCAAATTCCACAGGTGATTTCAACAAGAATCTTATGAGTGTCTCATGTTTGGAAAGATCCATGAGCACATGGTTCCCTTCTGGCCACTGCCCTGGAGCTGTGGAGCAGAAAGGAAGCTCCCCAAAAGTGCATTTTTGCTTAGGTTCAGTGGGGGAATGTTCTTGTTTTCTGTCTCAGCTTTTTCTGCTCCCAACACCCAGTGGGAAGCTCTGTTTCCCGTGCGCTGTGGAGATGTTCTACACCATCAATAAGTGATGAAGTTTGCAGTACTTCAATGATTAAATTTCCAGCCATGATAGCAGGTTCCTGCTCTTGCAGTTATTATTCCACTGAGTTGTTACATGCCAACAAATGCTGAAATAAATATTTTAAAGCATGATTTATCTTTTCATAATTGTTGTGACCCCCGTTTTGATTGACAGTCCTTTATTAACACTGGGGCTGAGTAAAAGCATTCAATTTTTTTGCATTTAGGATATTAAACACCTTCAGTGATGATGGCTTGCTGTAATTCCCAATTGTCAACTATTCTTTGTGCCCTGACATAATTTGTAAATTATGGAGATAGAGATTTACTTGAAGAGAATAACTTTGTGTAATGGGGCAAACTCTGTCTTATATCTAAAATCCCACCAAATAAGATGGGAATTCACTATGGAATTGAGGTAGCTTGGGATTGCTGCTCTCTAGACCAATGCTGGTGAGAACCAAAGTTCTTTCCAAACTAAAGGTAAAATCTGGATCCATGCTTACACTTGTGCATAGCTGAAGGTGTAATTGAAGTGTAATTATCAGAAATTTGAAGTGTCCATATGACTGTGCTTTTGAAAGATGCTTCATAAATGACAAATGCAAAAAAAAAAAATAGAGAAGNCTGGAGCTGTGGAGCAGAAAGGAAGCTCCCCAAAAGTGCATTTTTGCTTAGGTTCAGTGGGGGAATGTTCTTGTTTTCTGTCTCAGCTTTTTCTGCTCCCAACACTCAGTGGGAAACTCTGTTTCCCGTGTGCTGTGGAGATGTTCTACACCATCAATAAGTGATGAAGTTTGCAGTACTTCAATGATTAAATTTCCAGCCATGATAGCAGGTTCCTGCTCTTGCAGTTATTATTCCACTGAGTTGTTACATGCCAACAAATGCTGAAATAAATATTTTAAAGCATGATTTATCTTTTCATAATTGTTGTGACCTCCGTTTTGATTGACAGTCCTTTATTAACACTGGGGCTGAGTAAAAGCATTCAATTTTTTTGCATTTAGGATATTAAACACCTTCAGTGATGATGGCTTGCTGTAATTCCCAATTGTCAACTATTCTTTGTGCCCTGACATAATTTGTAAATTATGGAGATAGAGATTTACTTGAAGAGAATAACTTTGTGTAATGGGGCAAACTCTGTCTTATATCTAAAATCCCACCAAATAAGATGGGAATTCACTATGGAATTGAGGTAGCTTGGGATTGCTGCTCTCTAGACCAATGCTGGTGAGAACCAAAGTTCTTTCCAAACTAAAGGTAAAATCTGGATCCATGCTTACACTTGTGCATAGCTGAAGGTGTAATTGAAGTGTAATTATCAGAAATTTGAAGTGTCCATATGACTGTGCTTTTGAAAGATGCTTCATAAATGACAAATGCAAAAAAAAAAAATAGAGAAGATTTTGAAGACCTTTGAATTGAATCTTGAAAGTTAGAGGAAATGTTTTTTCTTGCTTTGTCCCATTTCTATCAAATACTTAGAAAAAATCTCTAGCTTGCAGAGGATGTCCAGCTTTTAATGTCTGAAGAAATTAATTTAAATACAAACTTAATTGCTGAGGAAAAATATTACCAATTATGTAAATGAGAGGTAAATTAAATAGGACTTATTTTTTATGCAGGAAGGAAAATTACTCTGGTATTTTGCAATAATTTAATCTGTAAGAGCTGGTTTGAAGTAGCTCAGGACTCAGTGGAATGCAGTTGGAGCTGGCCAAGGTACTGAGGAAGATGGACCCTGCTCTCAGAGACGGTTCCTGTCCCTGCAGGCACCCCACTTCTTGCTCTGGTGATTTTCTGTTTGCTCAAGGTCTGTGCACACCTTAAAAATCAAACAGCAAAGCGTCTCACATCCAGAGGCTGAGTGAGAGGTAAAGCCCTTGGGTGGCTGAGCCCCACAGTTGGACATTTAGGCTGCAGGCACAGCTGCCTTGGGGCTGTTTCACCTTTTTGTTCCTGGAGAATCCAGGGAATCCAGTTAGGTTTCTGCTGCTGTCATGTCCTTAAAACCAGCCTGGATTTTTGCAGAGCCTGAGGAGCTCCCTGCCCAGCCTTGCAGTCTTGTGCAAGGCTCTGCAGCTGCCCTTGTGCTTGTCTGGGGGCTCTGCAGGCTGAGCTCTGAGTGGGGACCAGGAACAAGGTGAGTAAATCTCCCAATGATAATAATTCAATGTGGCATTCACATTTTCTGAAAAATCCCTTTGCCCAGGATTCTTCTCCTGGGAAGCTGAGAAGCCTCAGAGAAAAGGAAAACAATTCTTATCTCTTTTGCTTNTATAGCATTCTTTAATATATTATATTATCATAAAATAATAAATTAACCTTCTGAGAACATGGATTCAGATTATCATTCCTTCCTTCATCGGGGATCCTGGCAAATACAATAATTCTGCATTGAGTTTTCAGTTCCTTGGATTTCATTTTGAGTTTTAGCATTGCTGTCTGAGTTGTCACACTGAATCTGTGACTCAGTGCTCCTGCCCATTGCCCTCCCACCCCTCTGATTTATTTCCAATACCATCAGCCCAGGTTCTCCAATTCACTTTATTATCTTGGCAGTGTTCTTAACCAGTGTCAGCCAAGGAAGTGCATTTCTGTTACTGGTCTCTCCTTCTGTAAAAGTTGCTAGATGGATAACTTCCCCTTTGCTGATCATTTATGATAGACAATATCCCTGGTAATACCTTAAGCAGAAGAGGAATCTGGTTTGCAGGATGCAGAAAACCACAGCTTGTTTATTTATTGAGTTAATTTTAATCTCTGGATCTGTGATCATAAACTGCAATGCAGTTATCTTTTTATCTCTAAATTAAGGCAATTGTTTGGTTGGATTTATGGAGAGATTTAGTTTGGAAATTTTTGTTTGTTTTGTTGGTTGGTTCTGAGAGCTGGAGAACTGTGGATAAAGAAATTAATACAATTTTTTTGTGCATGTGAGGATTGTTGGGATGCCTGGTCTCTTATGGAGAAGCAGAATTCACAAGTCTGTGGGTGAGTTTGCTCACTGCAGAGCAGCAAGATAATAAAGGTTGAGGCTGAATATGTTTCTGAACACTTTTTGGAAATATTATGATCTACATCCAGCTTCTTTTAGCAAGAGTAAATTTACCACTGTGAAACAAAGGAATATTGAGATAATATAACACCAAGATTTTATGATCAGAGTTTGTGTATATCCATTATGTACTGTGTTTTCAGCTCACTCTGCTGATACCTACTAGATATAAAGTAGAAGATGGATTTGGGTAAGGGAGGATATTTTTTATAAAGTTCTGTCTAATATCAGGAGGATTTGAAATATTTTTGCCTGTGCCTCACAGCAAAACTCCCCCTCAGGAAGTGAGCTGGCAGCTCCATGTGACCAGGTGTTTTCCTCTCTTGCCATTTTCAGCTGAGCTGCTGCCACTGCCTTTGGACAAACTCTGTGTCATGGCAAAGGAGAATTGAAATTTATTTACTGCAGGAGTCCTTATTGAGTTTAAAAGCCTGCACCAGTTGCACTGACTGAGATGAAGGGCAGTAACTTATAAAGCTTTTGTAATTGTACTCCAGTTGTGGTTTTTTACAATCTTCTTCCCAGGCAGTATATTTAACAGCCTCTGGAATTTATGATGCATTCCAATAGTGTATCACAAAGTTTTAGAAAAGACTTATGCTAAAGCCATCCTTTTTCTCAAAGCTGCTGTTATTTCCTTCCTACCAATGACTCTCTGCCATTTTGATTGCTGCAGTTTTATGTCTGACAGGGATGACTTGTATCCCTAAGAGCTTGTGGCTGGGAATGCATTGAGGTTCAAGATTCCTGTCATATAGATATGCTCATGTTTTAATCAGATGAATCCTCCCCCCTCCTCATTTTGCCTAATGAATGTTGACCTTTCTCTCTGCTCCCCTTTTACTAATATATTTAGATGGGAAGTATAAATCTTCTTAGCAAACTAATTGCTTATGTATGTTTGCCATATGATGCATCTCCCTTTCAGCATGAAGAAATGTTTTGTTTAAAAAGGAAACAAATTCTCTAGGATCTTTCTTTATCCATTTTTAATGCACAGATTTAGTTCCTTCAGCATGGTTACAATAATATACAGTCGGTGTGTGCACCATGAAGGCTCACAGCACACCATGTAGTAGATCAATTATTTGAAAGTATACTTTACTAAAGAACCTCATTTGATTTGGAGCCAAAGGAGTCAGTTTGCATTCTGTTCAAGTGTAGATACTCTGCACCTTCCAATTCTCTGACTGTCACTAGGAAATGTGCTCTTGTGCTGAGGTGTGTGTGTCTGTCTGGTGTTGATCCTCCCCAGCCCAAACCTTCAGCAATCCAATAAAAGCCCTTCAGGAAGGGACAGAAACCCTCCCTGGGAATGTGTCTGAGCATGGGCTACAATCTAAAGCTCACTCTCTTCCACCCTGGTTATGTTCTAACATTTTCTGATAACTTTGTCAGCTGAATAAAACCACATGCTGAAAGTATTGATTCTCATCTTCAGGATGAAAATGACACCAGTACCTTACAAAGATCTGATGGAGCACCAACAGTAAATATTTAGCTTTTTCTAGGGAGTATTTTTAAAAATCAGGGTAGTGTTTATCATGCAAGCCATGTATTTATTAAAGGCCAGGTTATTCCCAAGATTCTGCTTTAAGATATTTGTTAAATGTGACACAGGCTGAAGGAGAATTTTCAGTGTGTACTCTACAGGTTTTGCTGAGCTGAGTGTCCTGGCAAAAAGAACCAATGAGTGGAACAGAGCTTGAACATCACTTATTAAAGCAACTGTCACTGCTGTGTGCCTGGAGAAGAGGGGGCAGGCTTGAGATAGATGTAATATTTGCAATAAACATTTAACAGTATTATCTCTGTGCATGAATGTTTTATATCTTGGATGTCTGATGATGAGGGTATCAGTGTTAGGATTAACAGACTTGACCCTACTCTTGCCCCTGCAGAACCCCTGTAGATGCTTAAAGTAGTTCTGACCACAAGTTCTGCAGTGAAATGCTTTGAAAATTGTGCCAAAGAGGGAAACAGGCCAAAGAAAAACCAAGGCTGTGCATTTGGGGTTTTAAGAGTAAGGTGAAGCAGCTGTGAGCAAAAGCTCCTTTAAACAAAGGCTGACACAATCCTGTAAAAATACCTTTCCCAGGAGCAGTGTTCAGTTCATCCAAGAAAACCTGTGATTCTGTAGAGTGGTTTGATGAACTTCATGGAAAGAGCAAGGATGAAATTACAGATAATTAGTTTGTTATAACTTTAATATTTGTCATCTTGTTCAAGAAGGATGTTTTCTATTATTTTCAGCATAAGAGTTGGAATTCATCAACAGTTTTAAAAATAAGTGCATGGAGTACTTTGGAAAGGATGTAATGTATTTTCTTTTTTATTAAGCTGAGTCTGTGATCCTGGAGAGAAGGTGGCAATGAATGGATGAACAGTCTGAGTGGAAGTCCTGGGGGTGTGAAGAAAGCAAAAAAAGTGAGATATCTGCAGGAGATACTTTAGAAGTGGCTAAATGACACCAAAGCACACAAAATCACAGAAGATGCTGAGATGGAAGTGACCCAGAAAGATCATCCAGTGCAGCCCCTGAACCTTCCCAGACCCCCAACAATCCCCACTGTCCATCCCTGGGGTTGGGTTCCTGGAGCTTTGGGGCTGTGCCCATTCCCTGGGGAGCCTGGGCAATGCCCAGCACCTCTGGGGAAGAATTTCTTCCTGATATCCAACCTAACCCTGCCCTGGCACAGCTCCAGCTGCTCCCTGGTCCCAGGGTAGAGGTTGCCCCTGGGGAGGAATTCAGTGGGGTCTGGCCTCAGCCTCCTCCAGGCTGAACACACCAAGTGCCCCTCATAAAACTTTCCCCATCCTCATGGTCTCCTTTGGAGAACTTAATAAGAACTTAATGTCTAGTAACTTAATGCCATTTTTATATTGTAGTGTCCAAAACTGCACAAAATACTCAAGTATTCATTAAATTACTTACAAACTGTTATTTCTGCTTGAAAGGGTGGCGATCAAGCTGTTTGATTCATATCATAGAGATTTGATTCATATCATAGAGAGCTATTTGTTCTTTTACTCATCAAAAAGAATGTGCCAGGTAAAAAAGAAGGAAGAACTACAAAATATTATGACTTTACCATAAATGCCTTATAACTCCCCAAAAATTCTGATTTTTTTAATGTTGTCAGGAAAAAGCCTTTGGTTCAAGCCTATAACTAATAATGGTTTTGCTGTGGGTGAGTGCACACCTGTGTGGTGCAAAGGCACATCCTGTCCTGACAGCAGATATTTCTGATGGAGTGTCTGACTAGGCTGGCACTAACAGACAGGATCTCTGTGAACACATTTCTTGCCAAGGCAATTGTGATTAGAGTAATGGAAATTTCAAATAAGGGATTAGAGATTCCAGAATAACTTTAAATTAGAAATGAAGCTGGCCAAATTAGTGACAGCACTGTCAAGAACTGCCATCTTCAAAATTATGAGCAACAAAATGGTTTTGCAGATTTTATAAACAAATAAGGAGAAAGATTATGTTTTTTATTCTATCTCTTGTAATTTTATGGTCAGTCAACAAGACTGCCAATCAGTTAAAAGAAACTGAAGGAGAGATAAGCAGCTACTTGCTGATAGTGTGATAGCTGCACTTGTAGTTTCTCCTTTTTAAAGATACAAAGCAATCAATGCAAGGATTGTGGGGAGCTAACTAAAGAGAAGCTTGCCACAGATCCTGTTAAAAGGGATATTATCAGCAATTACTAATGATGCTCTTCAGAGATCAGTCCTGGTTTAACCCTGCACATCCTGGGGATTAATGGTGTGTTTGCATGTGGCAGAGTGTGCTGGAATTTGAGCCTGGTGTGAGGTGCTGAAACACTGCACAATCACATAGAATTGATTGCACAACCTGGCTATTTCAGCACTTTTGGGGTCAAACATGGCTTTATGCTATGACTGGAAGTGTTTTGGGAGTGCTGCAGGAGCAGCAGGTGTGGTGGGCAGGGGATGCTGTAGCAGCCACACAGCAGGGCTGGGCTGGCTCCCAAAAGGGGCTGGACAGAAAAAGAAGTTTCAAAAGGGAGCTGTGGAAAAGACTGTAATAGACTGATTCCAGATCAGGAGTTTTCTTTGAGATTGGAAACCAAGGGCTCTGTAAGAGCTTTGGATTCTGTGAGCAGCTATACATGAAGGGTTTGAAAGGAGAACAGATTGCAGTGTCTTTGCAGCAGGGTAAATGATATTAAATTACAATAAACTGTATAAATATCACACTGCAGAACTACTGTTGATCATCTGCAGAGGTGGAAGATATAGTTTTTCCCTTGAAAAACTGTTGTTGTGCATAGTAAGAGTTCTATTATCATTATAGTGCAAGGATTCCATACCATCACAGTTTCATACCTCCTCAATGTTTTCTGCAAGCAGTTTCTCTAAGCACTGACTGACTCTTCTTGGTCCTTGCAGCAGCCATCTGACTCCTCACCAATCCACTCTTTTATACCACTGTTCTTATTGGCTACAGGTGTGGCCTGTTAAGATCAGGCCTGCTCCCAATCTTTAGTAATTGGTTCAGCTGCAACTCTCTGGGGGATAAGATTGCATTCTATACCATCTTCATTTACCCACACTGTATCCCCCTACAAAAAACTTTTCTTTTCTTAGACTTTTTCTATTACCAAGTTAGTTTTTTAAGCCTCTTGGGCTCCAGACTCTGTGTTCTCTCAATCAGGGCACCCATTAAAGGGTTTCCCATACCTTGATCAGGCTGCTGTGCCACACTCCTCTTTGTGGGTTTGCAAATTTGTGGGTTTGCTGAATTACCAATAGATTTCCTTCTTGCTGAAACAGTGCTTTGAGTAGCTCCACCCTGAGTCAGTCCTGTTCCTTTCCCCTGCCAGAGGTATTTGTGTCATTCAGGCTCACGTGTGCCATGCCTGAGCTGTGCTGCTGCTTGCTGGATTGGTACTTGAGGATTTTTTAATTTACCACCAGGGTATCAGAGCTGGAAAATCTCGTATGTTACAGTAAGATATTTTTTTAGAAGGCATATACTGCTAATTTTCAAAGTTACTACATGACGTTACTTTGTGTTAATTTGCCATTGAATTACCATGCTTTGAGCTAGGAGCTTTAGGAAGCACAGACTTCAGTATTAAATAAAAACCTATTCAGTCCACTTTGACATCAGCTCCCCATGCTGCACAATGTTCATTTATTTTTAAGCTACAATTTCGCCTGTATTTGTAACAGAGAACAATGCTGCCAATGCACAAAGGAATGTTGCAAGCAGGTAGGGATCAAAGTGGCTGCCTATCACACCTTCAGAGAAAAGGTAAAGGCTTGACTTGAAAGGTGCTAAAACTAAAAGGATAGAATTGGGCATTGTGGTCTGAAAAGCACCTGCATCTGTAACTTTTTCCTTTTCCTTTCAGGAGAGCCTGAAGTGGCTGAAAATTCTAGTAAATTAATTTTATTCTGTTATCTTAGGTACTCTAGCAAGGTTATTATTCTGTTATCTATAGTACTCTAGAAAGACTCTAAAAAGGAGCAGCATTTGTGCTTGCTTTGCATTTAGTTGAAAAAAGCTATCATAGAGAGAAGGTGGTCACATGGTTAGCAATGACCTTATTACAAGATTTTCTGGAGCTAATTTCCCATTATATGAATATTTTTCTCTTCTCTTTATTATCCACTCAGAAGCTATTACATTTCTAATGAAATGACAATTAATACAGCATGTTTGCATTTACACTGGCAAAAATGTCACTAAAGCTGTGGAAAACACTAATTAGGCTCCTGTGGTGGCAGCTTGTGCCAGTCTCTGCTGTTTTTCTGGAATGTCCCTGGAAGTGCTGCTGGCAGAGCTGTCTGTGCTCTGATCTGCTCACTGAGCGGGACCTTGGCTATTTCTGTGCCAGGGAGAATATGGACTCTGAACTCCTGTGTGCTGCAAGGAAAGGGCTGTAAAACCCATCATTTTGCTCCTTTAAAACTTGTTTTGGGAAAAAAAATGCTGCAAAGAACAGCCCAGAGTTTTGAGGATGATAGCTCAGGCAACCTTGATGATCTTTTTTTTTTTTTTTTTTTTGTGAATTCCAAGAGATCTTTGATGTTGTGAAATTTCATTAGCTGGGGTGATAGAACATGCATTTATATTCCTGGGCAGCAAATGAGCAAAAGAAACCCCAGTGTTACAGTCCAGGCTGTGCTGCCTGGGCAGGCTTCCCTTCCTCAGGTGCAGTCTGCAAAGTCTGAAAATCTCCAGCCTTGTTCAGTGGCAATAAAAATTCTCAAAAATTGAATAATTAACAGGAAGCTCTCTGGATTGTTAATGTGAAACTTCAGAGGAAAGAAAAGAGTTTTAAGTGAAAACAAAAAATTCTCTTCCAGCTTCATTTTCACCATGACACCTCCAATATTTAGGAAAGTGTGGACACACATACATTTCTTCAAGTGGAGGTCAGAGTGTTACAACACCTGCAGTACAAACTGCACCTTTGGTACCTTGGGATGACTTCCAGAGCCTGCAGATCCCTGCAGCTGCTGAAAGGCTGATGAATATACAAGGTGAAAGGTGTGTGAAATAGTCAAAATAAACCGAAACACATTAGCGAATTTTAGTTCTTTTCCTGAATGCTGATGAACCTGACAGTGTCTGTTGCACATTTTTTATGAATGTGTTCAAACAGACAGACTGGAAAATAGATGTGATGAAAGGAGATACATCACAGATGCCTTCTTGAAACCTCAGCTCTGTGGTATTTGCTGGGTCCCCAGAATGAAGGAGGAATTGATGAATCTGACTCCATGTTCTTAGAAGGCTAATTTATTATTTTATGATATATATTATGTTACGTTATATTACGTTATATCTAAAACGATACTAAAGAATAGAGAAAGGATCCTTACAAAAGGCTTAACAAGATACCAATGAAAAGCCTGTGACTCTCTCCAGAGTCCTGACACACCTTGGCCCTGATTGGTCATTAAATAAAAACAATTCACATGAAACCAATCAAACAACCATCTGTTGGTAAACAATGTCCAAACCACATTCCAAAGCAGCAAAACACAGGAGAAGCAAATGAGATGATTATTGTTTTCATTTTCCTCTGAGGCTTCTCAGCTTCCCAGGAGAAAATCCTGGGCAAAGGGATTTTTCAGAAAATATGAAAATGACACAGATCTGTGGAACAAACTAAAACAATGCAATTAGTGTCTTGTGAGCTCAGCCTAGATGTGTCAGCCAGCTTTGCTTTGCTTGTGCCAGAAGGGAGTGGAGGTCTCTGAAGGCGAGTGCAGCACAGCTGCTACCCCAGGACAGCTCTTGAGGTGTTTGCTTTAGTAAAAACAAACAAAATTAATTGAGCCTTTCTAAAGAAATGTGAGGGGAATTATCATTTTGTTTTGGATTTTGGAGCTCCAGTTGGTATCCAAAGTTATGAACTATTTTTCTAGGGATTGTGCATCCATCACCGCTGCCAGCCTTGGTGATGGGTTTTTTTCAGCCCCACAACTGCTCTGTTATGAACACCACAAGCCACAAGAATACCTTCAAATGGTCAAAGGCATCCTATGAGCCACCAGAGACTCCATACCCTACATTGGGTTTACTGCCTGAGGAAATATTTATTTAATTTCTGTACATTTGTTTCTTTGGTTTTTTTTTTTTTGTTGATTTGGTTTGTTTGGTTTGGTTTGTTGTTTGGTTTTTTAATTTTAAAGGATCGAATCTATTTTGAATGCAAAAATGTAGGATAAAAAAACTAATATCTGATATCCTAAAAACTTAGGAGAACAGTTCACAGATTTGTAAAGGGCTAAAAACCCTTCCAATCTTAATCAATGACCACAATGTCTGATTTTTTATATTCTGCACCATGAAGCTTGAAATAGATGACATTGCACTTTGTTACCTCCAGAAATATCATTTTATAGTGAGGAATTTTCAGGTGATCCCATCTCTTTGCTGCAGGCTCAGTACATGATATTCCTAATATTATTTTAAGATTAAATTTAATTGATCGATAAGAGATTTCCTTGTGCAGGCTAGGGAAGGGGACTGGTCAGATACACGTGGGAAGGGAGCTGGCAGGGTTATGGCCAGCCAAGTTTTGGGTTAGCAGCACTCTGTGCAGTTCTGGTTGTGTCTCTGGTGTGCCTTTAATGGGCTTATCCCTGCTCACCTTCCCTTTTCCCAGCAGTTTGTGGCCAGCA
>WBNQ01068263.1:0-27838 GCA_013401375.1 Spizella passerina | reverse complement strand
TTGCTTTTACTCTTTTACTCTTTCTGTTTCCTAGCATATTTCAAGCATCCGAGAGGGCTGTCACTCTTTGGCTCTAACCAAGCCATTCTGTGCCTCCCCTAGGCCTCTTTCTCAGCCTGTTGGTGGATTTACTTTGCTCTGGTAGAAAGTAAATTCTCCAAAGACTTTTCCCCCACTGACCAGTGGAGATTTGGTTCATCTGAGAACTGTAAATTCTGTTTGACAAGATCAAAGAAACAGATGTATAAGTTCAGTGGTTGATATCGCCTGCAATGAGGAGAAATGATCAAAGCAGCAGGGGTAGAGTATCTTCCCAAACCTTTCAAATATCCAGAATCTCAAAGAGGTCTACCTAGAAGCTATGAATAAATCACATATAAATTTGCCTCTTTTTCCTTTTCTTTTTTTACAGTTTGACATTGAGTGCATTGGAAATGTCCACACAGCAATAAGTATTCTGAGAGCCATAGAGATTTGTAGGTTTTTTTGCTTTTCTTCTTCCACTGGAGTTTCCAAAAGTAGATTAAAATTATACTTTTAAAGTTGTAAAATGCTAGTTATACTGAACTTCAGATCCTGTTTGTCATCTCACTGGCATTAAATCCAAAAGAAGCCAAGTATCTTCTGCTTATACTTGTGTCACGTTGTTCAATGAAGGTCATTTTACCACAATTCTAACATGTACTCTATCTTGCTTGTGTTTTGTTTGTATTTTCCTGTCAGTGCTGAATAAGGGTCAGTGTGTAACAAAGTATTACCGCTGGATGCAGAAGAACGGAGGTTATATCTGGATACAATCTAGTGCAACCATAGCTGTCAACGCCAAGAACGCAAGTGAGAAGAATATCATTTGGGTCAATTACCTCCTTAGGTAGGTCTCCCAGTCACTTCTCTCACTTCAGCTGCTGTCTCTGTTGCTTGTCTCTGTCAGTGAGAGGTGTAGGAAAAAACAACAGCCTAACAGAGAAAGTTAGAAAAACTTTTTGTGTAGTCCTTGTCAAAAGCCGTGCCATTTTGTTATAGTTATTGAGGCATCTGTCGTATCTCTGCACATGAGAATATTCTTGAATTATTATGCTGCCTCAGTCTTGAAATAAACCCTCCACTATTTTATTGCATGCCCTGAAATCTACTCAATGTGAGCTCAAAGATAAAAATTATCCACACCAACTTTCAGTAGCTGTGTTAGAAAATCTGGTGTGAAGTGTTTGGCACTGTTTTATTTGGATATTAAAAATGCAGGGAAGCAATCTGCTGGTACGGAAAAAAAAAAAGAAAGTTGTCTCTGAAAGGCATTTGCCAGTTCACTCCAGAGAGAGGAACTTTCTCAGGACAAAAAAGGCTCAAACAACTTTGTTGTTCCTGTAAGCGTCAGATAATATTCACACTGAAAAATGCAACATAGGATTTGAAAACAAAAGTACTATAAACTACTATTTTAAGCTATTAGAACTATTTTAAATAGAAATACTAGTAATTGCTTGAATGAAAGGCTGTTCCCTGAGAAATTCTGTTTTACCAAAGTATTTTTAAAGGACTGGTTTCAGAGCTCAAGGGAAAACCAACAGTCACTGAGAGACAGTGAATTATAAACCTGACCTTTCTCATCTGAAAATACCTTTCAACACATTCTGTTTTGTGAAAACATTCAATAAGATTGGGAGATTTTCTGTTTCATTCCAAAGCAGAACAAACAAACAAATAAAATTTGAAACCTTGAGATTGTCATGAAATGCAATTGTCATTTTCTGGCCTGTTCTCCTTTTAAGTTGCTTGTCATGGTTTGTTATATTCCCTTTGATGCCATGAGAGTTCAAAGTGATGTCTAGGGGTTAGATTGTGACTTATTATGCCAAGTCCAGCAAGCCCTGAAGAGACTGTGCCTGCCTAAACTTGCGTGTTGAAATGCTTTTGATTCCCCTTTTGGGGAAGAGAAGGAAGCAGGAGAGCATTCCAGGGGTTCTGAGGGAAACCTCGCACGACAGTGGGGTTTTCACTGGGACCTGCAGATTTTTGGCCTGATATGATTTAGCACAGACTTTTCTGAACATTTCCTTATCCTGCTACTTTTTTGTCTGTTCTTGCAAGTGTGAGGCAGAATGCAGCATTTCCAGAGGTCAGATTAAGGCTGACAATTCTGAACTGGAAGTACAGATTCACTGCCCCAGTCCTTAACAGGGCTGCAAAATGCCCAGAAATGTTCTCATATTTCCTGCTTTAGCTGTAAAAGTCGTGCATAAGAATTATGAACAGCTGCCTCTGTCCCCTTTGCTGCTTTCCAGACAATAGGTGAACCTAGTCCACAAACATCCCACAAAATAATTTCCTCTACAAGCAGAATATACCTAACCAAAAAAAAGGAAAAAAAAGAAAAAAAAAAGAAAAGAAAAGCCGTGTGATCTGTCTTCCCCAGCTCACCTCCCAGAACCTGATTTTTCTAGTCTGTTAGAGAAATATTAACATCTTCACTGAATTTGTGTTTTTAATTCAGATTTCTCCTTGTATTGGAATTCACAAAAGATCTAAATGTCCAAATAATATTTTAATAACAGATTAAGGCATAATTAGGTCTACTCTTAGCAGGAGTACTGGTCTGTATACATTTCCATGCATTAGAAAGTATGATTCAGCTGTCTGTAAAAGGATAGACTAATTATAGTGACAGGGAGGATTAATGCTGTTCTTGTTCTAGCAACTTGTTATTCACAGTGTGAAAGCCCTCAAACATCTTTCACTTGGAGGGGGCAAATTTGGGGACTGCCCTGGGATGCAACAGAATAAAGTCACTTTGTCAGGACAAAGCCATGAAGATGATAATTGCAACACGGCATCTCAATGTGAACTGTGTGAACTCTGAGTTTTCACAGTGCACTCCAAGAGGCTGAATATGAGCACACTGTCATTCTGAAAGTGTGTCAGGCACCCCCAGTGCTGCCTCATATTGTTCCATGCAGGACTGTGGATTTTCCATTTTACCAGAATTGAACTTGAACTGCATGGAAATGCTCACCCATTCAAAAATTATTAAAGACTTTGTTATTTTTAATATTCTCTACCACTTATGTTTATGCTGTTCCCCTGCATTTGCATGCATTTAAGAAAGGAACACATTTTAAAAGGTACAAACCAAGCAAAAGCAGAGTGTTGCAGGGGTTTTCTTCCATCTCTCTGGCAGTGTAGCTTTTTTAGATTGCAGTCATGTTCCTTGCTAACAAGTCACAGGTGAGCACCACATGAGCAGATGAAGATATGATTATAATGGGTGTGTTGACAGTTCTTTATCCCTAACATATGCATCTTAACATGCACATGTGCATCTGTCACATAGTTAGAGAGGTTGTTTTTGGTTTCTTGCTGATGTGGATGTATGTGTGCTGTATTTAAAAATATGTAACCTATTTTATCTAATTTTTGGCCAGATTCTTTGGAACGGTGGTCACTTTTTTAGCCCTAGCTGAGCACCTCCTTAATAATTTCATGTATGATACGCTTGATTAAAATGTGGAAAACTGGAATGTTGAGAAAAACAGGCATTGAAAGGACTCTGGCAAGGTTGATAGAGAACATTTCTACAGAGATAACTCTAATAGACATTGCCAGTGGGAGAGAAACAGATTGGAAGAGTTAAAACACTCTCTCTGTCCTCCCAGGCACAGTAATGGGATCGAAATCGAGATATTTTGTTGTTGGATGATTACACAGTGTAGCTTTACTGCTAGATATCACACAAGCCACGATGTCCCACTTCAGCAAGGATGCTTTGATAGCTCTAAAACTTCACTAGAATCAAACAAAGTTTAGTACCTGGTCAATAAAAGTTTTTGACTGCAGTATTAAAATAAACCTTCACAAAATCCCTGCTGTGAAGCTCTGAAGCCAAAAATATGTGTTTCTGTGTTTACTCTGCTATTCTTCCTGTTCTTTGTTCCTGAACTTTGATAGGAAAAGAGGAAAAAATCATGAAACTGCAAATCATCCAATTGTGTTTATATTTGCTGTATCCTCTTTATATTTGCTGTATCCTCTTCAGTAACCCAGAGTACAAGGACACTCCAATGGATATTGCACAACTTCCTCACCTGCCAGAGAAAACCTCAGAATCCTCAGAGACCTCTGACTCTGAATCGGACTCAAAGGACAACTCAGGTAACACACATGGTGTGCCTTTACACCCACGAGAGGTTCTTATCAGGAAAGCCACAGGATCAGCTTTTCAGTTGCTTTTCCTTCTCAAGTATTGTTCCATTAAAACAAAGAAACAAAAAAATCATATAAAATTAAATTGAAAAACACTAGCAAAATCTTTTCATGACCTTAGCATTTCCATTTCCTCAGAATTTCTCTTTGCTTTCTTCACGCATTCTTGCCTGCATAGCACCAAACTAAATATTTGATTTCCCAGCTGTGCTTAAGGTGTTTTGCCTTGTGCAGAGGACTTGGGATTGCAAGTGTTGGATAAAATTCAAGCTCTTCTCTTCCCAAAGTAGGCAGACATTCTCCAGAGAGGTCTCCACCGTCAATCTTTATGACTGCTTTTGTATAAATACATTCTTGAAGAGTCTCACTAGGGGGCAGTAAAGATTGAAAAAATTTAGAGTTTTATTGGGTTAAAAGTTATATTTAATTAAAATGTGTGGGTTCAACAACTTGTTTCTAAGCTCTTTAAGTCTGGGACTTCAGCTGTTTTTTAAAAGCTGAGTGTACTTCTCAAGTTCTATGTGTAAATTAGTCCTACAGATGGTCCAGATGGTTCACACATTCCCTGTTAGTTTTAACAGTGGTTACCTAGGCATAGGTGCAAATCATCTGGCCTTGAGAGAAGTGTGTTTTCCTGTAGCCCAAGAAGTAAAGATGTTATTCAGCTGTTCTATGTAGGATGGGTGGATAGATAGATAGACAGACAGATAGATAGATGATTTTTCTCTCATGTCTGGGATAACTACCAAAAACACTGTAAAGAAAATGGATCACTGTGATATAAATTAGGAAAAAGCAAGAAGAGGATCGGGATATTATATTATATTATATGCTATTATATTATATAATATTTTTATATGGATGTTCTCTTTCATCTTTTGCTTTTATTTGTTATCCTTTGACAGTGTGGTTTAAGTCAATGTGCAGGCTTGCTGACCACTGTCATTGGGAATTTCTTCATCCATTCCCAGTGCTTCCTTTATGCTGTCTTGTTCCTAAATAGCCAAATAACACATATGTGGAGAACAGTTTGCATTTCCCTGGAAATGCACTGGAGATGTCTCCAAGTGAGCACATGAGAAATACATTCATGACTTCTAAAGCTGATGCCGAGCAAGACAGCATTCCAAAGGTGCACAGATATTTATATCTCTGAGGGAGATGTCTGGGAGTCTTGGAAGGCAGAAGACACAGGGGCTTGTTTACTACAAAGGCATTAAATAGAAATGTCAAAGCACCTGAATTTGGAACCGTATTTTAGATGAAACGAACAGGTTCAGTTCAAGCTGTGATATAATCCCAGGCAAATATTGTGTAGCTTTAGACCACCTCACTCTAAGACCACCCTTCCACAACTAGTAACCATGGCCTTACAAGAAAGCATCCTCAAAAAAAGGAAGAAAAAATTATAGGACAAATTCAGTCCTAGGTGGAACAAAAAGCTGGATGAGACTTAGGGGTTTACAGCCACGACTTTTTTCCTATAGGTTTTATTTTTCAAAAGGAAGGGTCTCTCTGCTGCTGTTCACACAAGCAGAAGTCCCACTAAGTGACTTGCAAAGGGCAGTGTCCTAAATGCTCGGGCAGCTTTCCTGTCAAACCCACCTTCAGCACTTCTGGGAAATACTTTGGTATTGACATGGCTCCAGAAGAAACCAATATCTTTAGAGGCAAATGAATCCTTCCCCTCTCCACCTAAAGCAAGGATGTTGAAAAGGGTAGTACTTGGCTCCAATGAGTGAAAAACGTCTTTTATTAGGCAACAAAAGATTTCTGGCTGGTCTGTAAAGGACGGGGTTTCCTGAAACCTTTTTTGACCCTTTCAAACATAGTGCGATAATGGAGCATATTCAGTCTCAAAGCTGCTTTGGCCTCTCTGAGTCCAGTGGGCTACAGTGTTTATCTCACCCGTATTAGAATTATAATTAAATTAATTCAGGCAAGAAGAGTGACAGCTTCTCAGGGCTGTAGCTGTGCTATTTTCAATGGTCTTTAGATGATTTGGATCAACCAAGAAATTGATTCATTGGCTGATTATTTTTTCTGTATTTTTTTATACTTGCTTTCATATTGGACAATATAAGACGACAATATAAGTCTAGCAATACAGCAAAATTGTTTTAACAATAAACTAGTTTTATTCACTTATTTTAACTGGTTTATTCATTCATTCATACACAAGTTGTTTCTCCTCTCACATGGGAGGAAATCAGCAGTAATTCCACTGCAGCCAGAGACTCTATGCCACTTCAAAAGTGGCAACGGTCATAGGAAAATGAGATGAGAGTACTAGAATCTTCATTAGTAAATAGTGCTAAACATGGATGCCTGCCCACTGCAGAAGAATATGGATGTGAAAGAACAATCACCAGAACATTAGGGGATAATGGGATTGTTCACTGACTCTCCTTTGGATGGCACAGCTACAATGCTGCTGTGCTCACAGCTGTCATCATGATTCCTGTCTGGTGAGCAGATGAAAAGGCCCCTCAGTCAAGGTGCAGCCATCTAGCATAGGCTTCTAGTGCATTAACAGTCCTGAGTTAGAGACAATCATGGTGATCAAAACTCTCCCAACACAACACTGAAAAAAAAAAAACATGCAGCTTTACAGAAGAGACCATCTTTTGCCAAAAATAAAGGTTAAAGCAAATCCAATCTCATTGGTAGGTAGAAACCTGGACTTAGATTATAATATTATGTTCCTATTGCTAATGCTTTGTTTCACTTTCATTTTGCTCCAGAGGACAATGAGAACTCAAAGTCAGATGAGAAAGGAAACCAGTCAGAAAACAGTGAAGACCCTGAATCCGACAGGAAAAAGTCAGGAAATCAGTCAGATAATGAAATGAACTGTAATGAGGATGGGAACAGCTCCAGCAACCAGGACAGCAGGGACAGTGATGACAGCTTTGAAAACTCAGACTTCGAGAATCAGAAGGCCCCTGAGGACAGTTTTGGCACTCTTGGCTCTATGCAGATCAAGGTGGAGCGCTATGTTGAGAGTGAGTCAGACTTGCGGTTGCAGAACTGTGAATCACTGACCTCTGACAGTGCCAAGGACTCAGACAGTGCAGGTGAAGTAAATGCCCAGTCTTCCAGCAAACATCAGAAGAGGAAGAAGAGGAGAAAAAAGCAAAAGGGAGGCAGCATGACCCGGAGAAGGCTGTCAAGCACCTCAAGTCCAAATGGACTTGACTCAGCTTTGGTGGACCAGCCCCAGCTGCTCTCGTCACCAAACAGTGCCTCAGTGCTCAAAATTAAAACAGAAATCTCAGAACCTATCAATTTTGATAACGATAGCAGTATTTGGAATTACCCACCCAACAGGGAAATCTCAAGGAATGAATCACCCTACAGTATGACCAAGCCCCCCAGCTCCGAGCACTTCCCTTCCCCCCAAGCCAGCAGCAGTTTACATGTCTCCATTCCAGACTCTGTTCTCACCCCCCCAGGGACTGAAAATACTGCCAGCCGTAAAACTCAGTTCAGCACCTCATCCAACTCGGCCTTGGCTCCAGTGTCCTCTGACCCTTTGTCACCTCCACTTTCAGCATCTCCAAGGGACAAGCATCCAGGAGGTCCCACAGCGTCCAACTCTTTGTTGTACACTGGGGATCTGGAAGCCCTTCAGAGGCTACAAGCAGGCAATGTGGTGCTTCCTTTGGTTCACAGGGTAACAGGAACCCTTGCTGCGACCAGCACTGCTGCTCAGAGGGTCTACACCACTGGCACTATTCGCTATGCTCCAGCTGAAGTTACTTTAGCCATGCAGGGCAACCTCCTCCCCAACACCCACGCTGTTAACTTTGTTGATGTTAACAGCCCCAGCTTTGGGCTGGATCCTAAAACGCCGATGGAAATGCTCTACCACCACGTTCACCGACTCAACATGTCGGGACCGTTTGGAAGTGCTGTGAGCGGGGCCAGTCTGACCCAAATGCCTGCAGGGAATGTGTTCACGACTGCCGAAGGACTTTTTTCCACTCTTCCATTTCCTGTGTACAGCAATGGCATTCACACTACACAGACTCTGGAACGGAAGGAGGATTGAAATATGACCACATACTGTGTTCAGTGTTATACTCTGAGGCATAGACTATGTTTTAATTTAGACCTTTAATTCTAGCACTTTGAATTTGAGCAGGTCAGCTTATTATCTCAATATGATGGTCCCCATTTCATCCCCTTTCTCTTTAACTTGACTTATTCTTTAATGTAAAGATATTTTTTTATTTTTGCCTTCAGAGAGTCGAAGTACCAGTTGCCTGCCATTTTGTCTTCTTCTAAGATGTGTGTTTTTTCCTTTGCATCTTTATTAAGATGCCTTTAATATGTGTATGCCTCTGCCATAGAATACTCAGTGTTGTGGTAAAGAGATTTTAAAGTGACAACCATTGGTTTTACTTCAAAATGATCTTGATATGATCAAGATTAAAAGAGACAAGCATAAACAATGTGCCCTGTTTGACTAAGTCAAATGAAAAGGGGGTTTTGTTCCTAATTCCTTTAAATAGGGGATAGTATTTTAGAATTTTATGCAGAGTTTAATTCTCTTTTTATGGTTAAGATTTTCTTACTTGCACATAAAATAATTTGGGTTCTTAAAAAGTTAATTTCTGGCCTGTGACTAGAATGTTAAAAAGTTGGACTAAATGTTAATTACAGAAACTTTAACTTAATTTCTAAAACCATGGTGCTATCATTTATTAATCTGTAATGTCTTCATACAATATGCAGCTTGTGGGCTGGGTTTTTTGGAAAGAATGTGTTCCGTACTGGTTTATAGTGGGGTGCTGCAGTCTCCTTGGTTAGTTAAGACAAAAGCCCTCATTAACATTTGCTGCAGGACTTAAAATTTGTTACCTCCAAACTAACAAGCATAGCCTCACATCAAATTTAAATGGGTCAGGAAGCCTTTTTCAAAAAGAGCTTAAAAACAAAAAACTCAATTTAATTGACGCGAGGAGCAGTTTCTTAGGTGCATATTGTTTTGCTTTATTTTTTTCTCAGTGTAACTGAGGCTAATTTTACAACATCAAATAACACTTCAGAGTAAAAAAAAACCAGAAGAACTATTTAACATGTTTTATTTTGTTTTTCATTTAATATTATAGAGGGAAGGTTGTAAATTTCTTTTTGTTCTTTGATTTGGGTATTTTTTGTTGTTTTCTTTTTCCTTATTTCTAGTGTTGAAACCAATATGTTTTAAAACTAAAGGATGGGTTAATAAGCTTGAAATAGATAACTACAACTGAAAACTGCACATTAAGTAAAAGAAAAGAAATCTCCTATTTTGTCTTTGTTGCCAGAAATCACAGTGTAGTGTCAAACACTCCAAATGACTGTCAAATATAAATTCTTCTTCCACTCCATCTTTGGCAGCTGTTTGTTAAGGCATCTAATAACAGATGTGAGAACTGTAATGTGTACAATGTGTAAGTGTCCTTGGCTGTCAGTCCCATTGCAGTTTCAATGTGTGTTACTATATGCAGTATATACTAAGCTAATGTAGTTGTTTTGTCCTTTGTCTTCTCTGTGCTTTATCTCTAGTCCGGAGTGGTAAAGTCCCATTCCTGCAGTCCTAGTGAACCAGTGATTCTTGGGGGTTAGTGGTTTTTGTGTGGTGGCCTTCCTCTGTAATGTCACCTTATGCTGCTTCCACTGTCTGTATACCTTTTAATTTCTGCTGTTGCTTTGCTGTTGTGTATTCTCAAACCTCTCTCTCCCCCTTCCTTTCTCCCCTCCTCCTCCTCCTCTACACGTTTCCCGTCTCTCTTTCTCTCGCTCTCTCGTTCTTCTTCTTCACTCTCAGAGATAAAAGACTCTTAACTAGCTCAAGGTTAATGGAGCCATTTTTTCCCACAGAGGAATTCTGGGCATGACTTACTCTTCCAGTGTACCCCACAATGCACTACAGAGTAATGCTCAGATATATTAAGCAAATTGACGCCATATAGCCTCAGTTGTTAACATTCCCAGAGTCCTTGTGCTCGAACTGGAAGCAGAGGGTGCATTTCTTTGGTTTTCTCCTAGGTAGGCTGGCAGAGCAATATGTACAGCAGTTACCAGTGAGATAGGAAATTCTTTCAAAGGTCAACTGGCATTGTTTAAAAAGGAAACCGAGCTTGGAATTGTCATATGTATTCGCTTACGTGTGCAATGCTAATGTATTAACTCAACTGTCCTTCGAATTTTTGATCACTCACTGCGCTGAGTCAATTTCTGCGGTAGCTTTGAATTTGAGAAGCAGGTCCAAGCCACGGAGGAGTGATAGCAAAACAGAAATTGGACGCTAGAAATTTAATTAACGAGCTTTTAAAGGTTCCATGGGAAGGATTTATGTAGGTCTGAAAAAGGCGAGAAAGCTGATTGGGAAATTCAAAGTTTAATTTTGGAAGCTCTGCTCTAGCTATGGAACAATCAAAGGACTGCACCTATCAGCTACAAAAAACAGCTAGACAGCTGTTGTTGTTTTGGGTTTTTTTTATAAATGTTTCTGTGTTGTGTCAAAATGATTTCTGGTGATTTAAACTAACAGATAATCACAGCTGCTGTCTAAATCCATAGTGTTTAAAATTACAAAATGAAAAAAAAACTTCATTACCTGTGAAGACTGTGTCTGTGTTTTTAACTATTTCTTGTACAAATATATGAAATCTTTTATGAGGAGACTGGTGCCAAGTAGCTGAATAATGGGGAAAGGGATTCTGTTCGTATAAATCTTAGCAGTGTTACCAACTCTACAATATAAAAAAATTAAAATGTTAAAAAGTGACAGCTATGGTACATTTATTTTGTGTTAAGCTAACCGAATCTAACTTCTTGAGTGCCTGGCTTATTTGAAACATTTTTTTCATTGATCATTGATAATGCTGCAAATCAGAAATGTACATACTTCATTTACAACAGGGTTCTTTTTATACTTTTGTAGATTCTCATACATGTCATACATGGTTGTCTTTATGTAACTTAATTTTTTTTCATCCCGCAGGTGCCATTTTCATAATAAACTTCTCTTGGATTTGTTACTATCTGGCATCATTTCTTTTACATATAACCATCCTGACTAATGAATGCTGGTAGTATTTGTTTGAGCAGGTATTTTTTATAGCAATACTAAAAAAAAAAAAAGAAAAAAGAAAAAATAATAAAATAACTAAAATACAAGAAAAAAATAACAAAAAATGAAAGAGGAAAAAGCAAGATTTTATTAACACTTGTGAAATGAAGAAAGGAAGCTGTCAAGATGTAGGTTAAGAATGCTAATCCAAATACTACAACAAACTTGCCACCATTCTAAATTCTCAGCTACCCCAACTCATTGTCATATTGAGCATTTTTATGCACATTATCAAAGCTGAATAATGAACCTGCAACATTAACCACTATAGAAAGTGTGCATTTTTTCCTTGATTAATGCACACTGGAAGAGGTCAGCTTTTGTACATTAATCATTTAAAATGCACTTTATATTTTCATTTTTGTACTCTACAATGTTACAGTGAAACTCTTCAGTCACATTATATCCTACCTAGGCTGCTGATTCTTTTAAATGTGTACTTTCTTTCCCCAGAGTGGCGACCTGTAAGTAGTTGGTGTCATGCTGCTAGACATTCTGCCTTACCAACTGAGGACAGAAACATTTGCCAGTGCAGAGCTGACAAGGCAAAAGCCTTGGTCCCACAAATGAAAGGGGGGAAAAAAGTCAAATACACTTTTGATTACACAGAAACGCACACACAGCGTCTGGCCTTAAAAAGAGAGCACCCTTGCATAAATTCTAGGTAAAAAAAGGCCTAGGCCAAGTGGTTTTTGTCTCTGTAGTAAGGAGCAGGGAGAAGCTGAGGCACAGGAGATGCCTCCCAGGTACCCAGTGCTGCGTGCCACCCCTGTGCCTGCTGCTGCTCGTGCAGAGGATGGGCTGGGGGTGGCACAGGAGGGGAGTGGAACCCTTCTCACCCACTGCAGTTCTGCATTCATTGCCTTTCTTTACAGTGCCTCTCCCGCCTGTAACAAATATTTCCAAACTCCATATTTTATTTTGTTATGCTGAGTGTGCACTCTCTAAGAACGCAAATTTGCCCATAGCCAAAAAAAAGAAAAAATAATGGGTGCTCTGTATGTCTTCATCTCTTGCATCTCTTCTGTATGTCCACTTAGAAATTAATGCTGCTGGGCCCATCATTCTGGGTCAAATTCTGCTTGCCTTATAAATGCTGAGTAAAACTGTCTATTCACATTTCCAGCACAACTCCTTACTGGGAAAGATACACCCAGCTGAAGTAAGAGCATGTGAATCTGGCTTGCTGAGCTGATTAAAAGAAAAAATGTGCACAATTATAGCTCAGTGAGCCAGCCCAGCACCTTAATAGATTGAAGTCTGGCTCTTTCAGCTTCCAAGCAGTTCAGGATGCCCACTTCCCAGGCTCCAGGCACTGAGTTTGATACAACTCCAAGTTGCAGGGGGTGGAGAGAAGCAGAGGTTAGCAGTGCTGCTTTCAGCTCTGCTTGCGTGTTCCAGTTGGCAACGCGTCTTGTTTATGAGGTAGCTAAGGGTGCCAGTGCCAACCGAGAGGAAAACAGAATTTAAATGCAGATTGAAAGAAGGACCAGAATAAAGCTTAATGGAAGAATAACATGCCTGTTCCAAATAAGTGTTAAGCAGTATTACTAAAGCCACTAATTCCAAGAAGGGGCTTGAGAGGGGCATTTCTGAGCAATTATAAAGGTTTTTATACCTTAACCATACTGCCTACACATGCATCAGAGCATGGAGTTGATGGTCAAACTTAATAGACTGCTCTAAGATTTGCAGTTGAATGAGGAAGTTTGTGTATTAAAGAAAATTATGGAAAGGCCATTTCATGGAGGGGTTTTCACAGTGATGCTGTTGCACTCGTCTATCTCCATTATCTGCAGCAACTTTAATAAACAAAATCAACTTCTCGAAAGTGTTAAGCCCTTTGGAAAGGGTTCTTTGGGGTAGGCCGAGCTGCTATGTTTGTAATATTTGAGGAAAAACTTGTTGCCATGCAGGAAGTTGGGCAAACTTTCTCAACTCATTTCATCAAAGGACATTTCCCAAAACAACTGATCTCAGTAACTGCCATCTCTAAAAAATTTGTTCCTAACCCACTTGTTTTGCAAGGTGATGTATGCAGGTATTTAAAAGCTAGCTGAAGTGTTGCTAGAGGAAAAGGGCTCTTTCCAAGCCTCATGACTCTGAGAAGTTACAGTGAAAGAAAAATATTTCAGGAGTACTTAAATANACTGCTCTAAGATTTGCAGTTGAATGAGGAAGTTTGTGTATTAAAGAAAATTATGGAAAGGCCATTTCATGGAGGGGTTTTCACAGTGATGCTGTTGCACTCGTCTATCTCCATTATCTGCAGCAACTTTAATAAACAAAATCAACTTCTCGAAAGTGTTAAGCCCTTTGGAAAGGGTTCTTTGGGGTAGGCCTAGCTATGTTTGTAATATTTGATGAAAAACTCTTTGCCATGCAGGAAGTTGGGCAAACTTTCTCAACTCATTTCATCAAAGGACAGTTCCCAAAACAACTCATCTCAGTAACTGCCATCTCTAAAAAATTTGTTCCTAACCCACTTGTTTTGCAAGGTGATGTATGCAGGTATTTAAAAGCTAGCTGAAGTGTTGCTAGAGGAAAAGGGCTCTTTCCAAGCCTCATGACTCTGAGAAGTTACAGTGAAAGAAAAATATTTCAGGAGTACTTAAATAATCAGCTCTGACAGCTTGCACTGGTGCTTTTGCACAGTGGTCGTGTCACTGGAGTAACTGTGATGCCCCTGACAGCACATTTATTGTTATGATTCTAGGAAATGCATTAGTTTAAATGTGTCAGTGCTCTCAGAGTTATTTGCATAGTATTTTCCCTTCTTACCATTGTAATTTCTTTATTTTTCATTTTAGGGCTGGGGGAGGAGGGTGGAAAGACTGGATATGCATTGTCAACTAATTTAATGAACTGTCATCTATCCAGTGAGTTTACTGAAGAGCCTACAGAAATGTTAACAAATGGGATGTCACCAGAGCCACAGATGCTCAGGTAAGATCAAACCCTTTATAAAACATGCACATGCATGCACACAGGGTGGTACCTATGTATATATGCATAATAAAGGTCCTTTCTTCCTCTCTCAGCTATTTTCTCATCTTTTCATAAGTGAGTATTGGAAGCTATTTTCATAAAACCTATCAAATCACATCCACATTTTCTCAGCAAATCATAGAATTGTAGAGTGTTTTAGGTTGGAAGAAACCTTAAAGATCATTTAGTTCCTACCCCCTCCAGCTGCCCTCCAATGGGCAGGGATGCCACCCACTAGATCAGGTTGTTTAAGGCCCATCCAACCCAGCCTTGAACACTTCAAGGGATGGTGATGCCTGGGTTGTCCACAACTGTTTGAGCAACCTGTTCCAGTGATTCACCACTCTCTGAGTAAAGGATTTCTTCCTAGCATCTAATCTAAACCAGCCCTCTTTCTTTTTAAAACCATTGTCCCTTGTCCTGTCACTATTTGCCTGTATTAAAAAGTCCTTCTTCCTCCTTTTTTATAAACCCCCTCATGGTACTGGAAGGCTGCTAGGAGGTCTCCCTGAAGCCTTCTCTTCTCCATCTTGAACAACCCTAACTCTCAGCCTGTCCTCATAGAAAAGGTGCTCCAAACTTCTGATCATCTTCATGGCCCCAACACGACCAAGTAGGATCTTTTTGAAAGCAAAATGACAGGAGATAAGCCAAGGATTCAAAGTTCTTCTTTTAACTGACCTGAATCAGGTTGTTCAGAAGTTTTGTTCAGAATCCTAAAGTCAGCAGGAGAGAGTGGAAGAACAGCGTTTATTTCCAGAATCACCATGGGGTGGCTCTTTCAGCAAAACAAAAGCTCAGAGTAGTTCAGACTTTTTTTCATATAATATATTTCACATTTCTAGAAGTATCCTACTCCACAAGTAAATACAGAAAGCTCAGTGACCTGGGTCTGAAGCCAAGCAGACAAAGTCAATAACTGTGAGTTTGATTACATTTGTAGGAAGTCATAAGTTTTTTCCCAACTTTTAGGAGCTGTGTAGACTAGACACAATGTGGAAAATAAGGGATCTTTTTGTAGACACCAACAGTACAATGAGTACTGACTTAATGCTTGGGCAAAAAGATCATCAAGACCCAATAAAAGCTTATGGGATTTCAGTGGGAGAAGGTTTGCATGCTTTGCAGACAGGAGATTGTATTGCCCAGTACTTTGTCTCAACTTACTTCTCACTGACTCTAGAGACACAGAAATATTGAGATTACCTTTCCCCTTACAAGTTTTCCTGAGCAGAAGGACTTCTTGTTTTTTCTTGTTTGTAATTCAAGGGAGCATAATATTTTCTGGCAAAAGGAAAGGAATCAGGTTTTCCTCTTGCTTTAAAAGCATTCACAGATTTATAGCGGAAATGACAGGAACAGGATGTATTAACCATACGACCCCAGCAGAATGAGTCTACGCTCTTGATTGATTTAAAAGTTTATCTCTGTCCTTTGCACAGCCACAAAGGGTCAAGTCTTGGTCTTGCTCAAATCAATGAGAGCTTGACTAATGACTTTAATGGCTTCAAGACCAAAGTTTTGAGCCAATACTCACAATCAAATAACAAAGCACAGCCTATAGCATGAACCACTGGCCAATGAGTCAGGCTAATTGTTACCCTGCATCGTTTCCTTTCTAATCCTGTACCACATCAGTCACACTCAAAGAGAGAAGTTCTTTTTTGTTTCATTAAAAAGTCTTTCCCAGTTTTCCCAAGCTGCATGGTCTGATCCATCCAAAGATTCCTACCTTTAAAACAGGTGAGGAGTGAGGCAAAGGCATAGGCAGGTCTGCAAAGATTGCCTTGTCACCCATGATCTGTGGGAACGAGCCTGGCAGCCTGGCTCTTTTATATAAAAGCAATGGTGGAAACACTGCTGGACACCAAAGCTTGTGTTTTCTTGAGCAGACAGCAGCGCTAAGGTATGGCACATCAGTGTCACCAGCACAGCTCTCCCAGACCCTCTTTTAATACCATCCAAGAGATGGAAAGTTTACACTGTAAGGAGATGAGTATTCACTGAAACCAGTTCCTAATTTCTTTCAGTACTGTGAATTTCTGAGGTCTCTTAGTGTCCTCTGTTGACTTTCCTGTACTTCATTTCTTTCTTCTACCCACTTGTCTGCTTTATTACAGCATGTAAGGTAGCATCTTGCAGGGTAGTGACAAAAAATTATTTCATCTCGTGAAATCCAGTCTGCTTAGATCATAGACAATGGAAAGAGTCAGTATTCTCCAAAGACTTCTTTGAGCTGAAAACACAACCTAAATGCTATGATTCATCCTTGGAGCAAGGACCAAGAGATCTTTGACTTTTCAGGATAAAACCAGTTTCTGAGAACATGCCTCCCATTTATTGCTCATTGGCACTTTGAAAAAGCTGTAAGTTTTGCCCTTTCCCCTATTTAAAAGGGAAGATCCTTGCTGCTCTGTATACTTTTGCCTTGCTACAAGACCTGCCACTTATGTGCTTGACTTGGGCCCCTTCAGCTCCTAGAAAATTTTCTTACTAAACATTACCTGAAATTTCGGGTTGCACGTTGGCATGATCATTTGCTTCTCATGAGATTGTAGCCTGCCTTCAGGTGTTCTTTTTTGCAGCATTTTTCCTCTTTTTTTCCACCACCTTTGTTTTTGGCTTTGCCCATCCTTATTATCTTTAGAATGTCTTCAAGCACACACCCCAGGTGCATAGCACTTCCCCAGCATGATCTGTAACCATTACTGCCATTCCATGGGTCTTGTTACCAAGCCAATTTTATATCCAATTGAGTATTTTACTATCAATCCCATACTTGCTAACCTTATAAATTAATCTGTTATGTGGCACTGTATCGAGAGCCTTTTCAAGTCCAAGTAAATTATGTCTCCTTCTTCATCGCTGTCCACTTTCATTGCCACTTCCTCAGAGAAATGAATCAAGATTGTTAAGCATGACCTCCTTTTTGTAAATCCATGCTGACTACCTCTAACCAATCTATATTAGATTGATATTAAATCAGGACACAGACTCAAAGGGGGCCTGTTTATAAATGCAACCTAAGGTTGCTTCATGTGGAGATGAGAGATGGGAATCACTTATGCACTGAAGTTAGCTGTACCAGGTCTGATGGTTTGCCAATAACTTATTAGTGGCCAGATCCCTCCCCAGGGTCTCAGCCAAAACTCCCCTGGAGAGAAGAAAAGCTTTTATCTGCATTTGCCTAGCCTGTTTCTGTTGCAGAAGTGAATGTGATCACCAAGGATGAGAACTGGTTCTGCTTTTATTCATCTGTGATTAAGTCAAAATCACAAAGGCATTGCAAAACCCTCATTTTCAACAGAAAGTTGTCCCTCAGCTTCTGAGAGAGCTGTATCTGCATTGCCTAAGATGAATGTCAAAAGGCAGCATGGGTGTGCAAATTTCTGTGCAAATGCAGCCAAAGGATGCCGAGAGAATCTCCCACCTTGGCCAATCTCCCACCTTGGCTGGAGAGCGTGGGTGCTCTGTCAACTGCAACAATGTTCCTGAAATCCCATTAAGACGTGGGGTCTTGCTCCAAATGAAATATGTGTCCACTCTAAATCCACATCACTACTGACTAATGCCAGAAAAGGAAGTTTTTCCTCAGCAAGAGGTGGGGCCAGGGACTACAAGGTGCAGCCGTGTGACCTGCACCATGTCCCCTTGCTTGCTTGCTTGTTGGGGTACGAAGTTGGCAGCCCCCACAAGCAGGATGAGGAAAGAGGCTCTCAGCAGTGAATCCTGGGAGCAGTTTAGGTATAAATTAGGTGTTTTGCCAGCTTTTCTACCTCAGTGACTGGAAATACCTCCCTCAATGGTGTAAGCATAGTAGTGATCTCTTTAGTTTGGGAGGAGAAGGCAAATCCATCCCAGCAGTCTGTCTTGAGCTTGTTTGACAACATATGCATCAAACACACTGAGATGCAGAGGAAGTCAAAGACATCCCTCAGGAAACTAACCTTTGGCCCTCTGCCTCACAGGACACCCAAAGTGCACAAAGTGAGCCTTCTAATCTACACCCTGTGGGGGCTTATTGCTTACGTGCAGTATTTACACATGTGGTTCCCTTGTCCCCTCAAATCAGAAACGTGGTCGTCTGTGTATGGTGGGAGAGACATCGCTTTGGGAGAGTTCAGCACACTCAGTGCTGCTGCAGGACTTAGATATTCTGGCAAACATCCACTGAAACAAAGGAAAGGGGCCCCCCAAACAGTTTGGCTTGTGTTCAAGGCCTTGACCCTCTAACAGCCAGTACAGACATGCTCAGAAAAATAACTTGCAGACACAGTAGGTCAATACAGAGAAGCATAACTTAAAGATAAGGGTTACATGGGAATAAAGAAATAGTTGGAGCATGTCTTCCCTGTTTGGAAGAGAAGATTGATCATGTGCTTTATGATGAAAGAGTTCTGAAGAGAAAGTGAGACTATCATGTACTTCTTATGCAAATATTAAAGCAGAAATGAAAAAAAAAATCAAATAATGTTGCTAGAGTTCTCATGTTCCCAGTATCTGGTATCTGCAGGTAAAACAGTCTTGTCATTGGCATAAGATGCATCACAGCTACATGGAGTCCCACAGTCAAAGAAACATGGTTTAATAGCAAGTGCATCATGTAAACTTATATATGCAATCCAAATTACCTAATATATTTAAAGAATCAGCTGTTGAATAAGTATAGACCTTAGAAAATATATCAGACAAGCAAGTTATATAACTTGCAGCAGAAATTATAACAATGCTTTTCTAAACAAATCTGGTCATGGGTGAGAGATCAGATGATGGTAACATTCCCTTCTGATGGTAAAACCCCATTGAAACAGTGACCTTGGTGAAACTAATGAGAAGTTTGCTCTATATATGCACAATTTGTAGAGTTAAATCTTAGACAAATTAGGAACAACAAAAAGTGAACCAAAAACGTAAACAAAACCAGCAGCCAAATCTTTGTCATGACTGTAAGGTTCTGCCTATAATTTCTGGCATATTTTTGTGAGCAAATAGTGAAGTTTTGTTAAGGATCAAAAGTCCCTTTTCATTATTATGTTTTCTCTATGTTACCCTGCAGCAGATGAGTTGTACTTACAGGAATCCACAGTGCACTTCAGAGAAAGCATCCATGAGAGAAGAGGGTGGAACTGACATTTGAGATGGGAGACATCCTTTAACTTCATCATTAAGCATCTGCAGGACATTTGCCTTCTCTGCTTCTTTGTATCACAGCTCAAACATCCCCATACACCCAGAGGGGCCTGGCTCCCCGTGATGAGCAGGGACTCACAGCAGCCAGAGCACTGAGTGCAGAGTCACAGCACAGGACATGGAGCTGCACCACAGCCCTGCCTTGCACACATCACTCCATCACTCCTGGCTGGCACTGGCACTNACATCCCCATACACCCAGAGGGACCTGGCTCCCCGTGATGAGCAGGGACTCACAGCAGCCAGAGCACTGAGTGCAGAGTCACAGCACAGGACATGGAGCTGCACCACAGCCCTGCCTTGCACACATCACTCCTGGCTGGCACTGGCAGGGATGCACTGACTTGCATGGCTGTGAGCACAGCACAAAATTTCTAAATACACTTTGGGCCGTTAAAGTTAAAATCAGGTTGCTTAAAATATGAAAATTCATATTACCAGAAATCTTACCCTGAAAACAATTTTCCCAAACTTCATAAATATTCACTTCAACATTGGTTTAGTACCAAGTTTAGAAAGAAGGCTACAAAACTCAAAAACTGTTTCATTACTTTAAAGGCATGGTGCTGAGGTGTGAATTGCCTCAAACAGGCACCACTTTGGCTATATGATGCCACAACGAGACACAGGACTTTGTCACCTAGTCGTGCATTTATTTCCATCACTTAAATTCAGGTTCCAACGCAGACAAGAGATTTTTGAAACTGAATTAAACCACTACAATATTCTAGACCTTTGCTTTGACCATGAGCACAAACCTTCCTTTCTTACAGAGACTACAGAGTGAAAGATATATCCCTGTAGTCAAGACATTCACCTAAAAAGTGGGAAATCTAAAGTGCCGCCTTTGAGAAGGCTCAAAATATCTTCTCCCCATCAATTTTGGTCAGGTCCAGAGGATGACAAACCAATCAAGAGAGCGATAAATAAATGAATCTAACGAAAGAATTATTTGTAATTCCCTAAAAGTGTGTTGTGATACCACTTAGCAGCACTGCTGAGTAATGATGCTGCTGCTGTTAGCAGTTGTATTAGCATCAGTAATGTGGTGTACTGTAGAAAAATTATCACTTTTGCTATCTCCCAGTAGTGATGGCAGTGGTACAAGGATAAGTTCAAAGTACTTGCTGGATTTTCCTGTGCTTGAGAAAGTGCACTCAGCTGGGAATGTTTGCTTGCAACTTCCTTGACCCTCTCTGCTTGCTTCTACCCATTTTGGTCACTGATAGACTCATTTTTTCATTTGTGCACAAGATTCCACACTGTCAGAGGTTAGCAAAGTAGGCAATTTGGAGTCTTTATGTTAGAATATTATTTGTCAGTTGACCTTGTAATACTATCATTTGATAACTGCATGTGACATCAGCATTTAATACTCTGTCTGGGCTGACAGATAAAATTCAAGGCACAAATCAGTAACTGTCCAAGGGCCTGATCAGCACAAGGATGGCTTGCCTTTTCATGCCATGCCCAAACTAATGCTGCCCAAAGAAATCTGCATAAGCTATCAGGAGTGGCTCATCATGGTGGGTCACTGGTTCTCAAAATTAGTTACTTTATAATTTACCACAGTGGGAACTTGATGGCCTTGTAAGGAGCAAGAAGGAAGCTTTTCTTTATTTGTCTCAAACAGCTGATAAATGCTGTGATGCTGTATGTCAGAAATAACATTTTCATTGATGATATAGATGGGTCTGGGAAACTCTGCTTCATACTGTGAGAATATGTCCCAGACCAGGGCTCCAAGAGTATTTAAGTGCTGATCACTAACTCAAAACAGTACCATAGTGCTAAAAATAATGATAATAATGATGAATAGTAGCACAGTGTTATTCATAATTGTTCATTACAACTGAAATCTGATTAGATCTTCAAATACATCTCATCCATGTACCTGACAGCCTCTGCTGAGCTACAAAGGTGAGTGGCACGTGCTCAGTGAAGCTGACCCATACAGTGAAATGGTTTATGAGGAATGACGATATAAGATGAGAATACAAAACTTGATAATGGGTTTATTTATTGATTGCAAATAAAATTCATGAACTGTGAAGCTGGAAACTGCACCAGAGGGAATTGGTCCAAGAGGACATTAGGGGAGAATGGGAGAGGGAGAAAGAGAATGTATTACATGTAAACTAAGTTAAAGGTTGCCTAAAGGCTTCTGATTCCACAAGAAGAGCCTCTGAGGATAGGATCTGAAAGCCTTTAATGCTACTAAGGCTTTGTCAGTAAGATATTTGCATATTTTGCCTACAAACCCAAAATGCTGTATTAATTCATTTTTATTTACCTTTCTGCCACTTCTAAAAGAAACCTTGCAGGAAGCTATTAATGACACCACTTCATAAAATATCATTTTCAGAGCGGCTTTGCAGGTAGTGACTGAAGGGGGGAAAAATGTGTGTCAAATTTAGGTTATTAACAATATAATCCTTAAACAGACAGTATCTCAAAGGCTAATTCATCTTCAAATTTGTCTGTAAAAACCTCATGATCCTTCACTCTGTGTGCATGCAAACTTACATTGCAATGTCTTTTTTTCATCATGTTTACCAGAAAGTGAGGAAGGAGAGCTTTGCAGCACTGGGCTGGAGGCTGGAAAACACAATTTTGCTACGGCACCTTCCTGCTACAGCACTTTCCATTCAAATTCAGGCCCCCTTCTCCACAGTCCACCAGCAAAACCAACAGAGAAGCAGCTTTCTCTCACAGATCACGTGCAAAGAAACAGGGCAGCAACAGGGATGAGATTGATGTACTTTGTTCTAAGTTACACATGATGCATTTTGTTGTAAGTTATACAATATTTTTTGCTTAGTGCAATGCCAGGTTCTTGCTGGAAAAAAACTTTGGACGAGCTAAATGTGAAGCAATTGCTCTTAAATCTGTGGCTATGAGAAATCAGGAGTCCCGTTTAATACAATTTTAACTGCATGACTCTTTAACCACGGTATGGCAGAAGGAGTCTTGACCTTTTCCCTACTTGAGCATAAAGTACTGAAACCTTTGTGTCTTTCCACACTGAGAGAAGACCTTTTTCTCATGTGAATTTATAATATAATACAAGCTTCTTTAAAACTTTCCTGTCGTTGGAGGTACATTTTTCCTCCCTCTACTCAGATCCTTTTAAGATATAATTTATTAGAGGTTTACTTTTCCTTCCTGTACTTTTCTGCTCTGGGTGTTCTATTTATAATCTTTGTCATGTCAAAATTATCTCTGAGGAAAAACACAGAGTCATATATGTCACCAACATGAGTGAGCCCATTGCAGAGCCACAGCCTTGGTGTTCCTCCCAGCCCTGCTCCACACGGACACGGGCTGGCAGGGAGGCAGACGGGGGCAAAAGACGCCAATGGCAGCAATGGCACCTGAGTGGAAAGGCCTCTGTTTACAGCAGAGCCTTTTGTGTGGGCTGGGAGGGTTTCCATGACTCTGTACTGAAAGGCTACAGTGAACTGCAATTACATTTGTTCTTCACAGATGCTGTTTTGTTTTCCTGGGGTTTATGCACACAAAGTGAGGAAACAGTGCATCTGGAAAATTACAAGCTCTGCTCATGCTAGCAGCTATTTCTGGAGAAGCAGCCCTGTGACACCATTAACGCAATTAGTAGCAAACTCCAAAGATGTTTCTTAGATCATCACAAAGGTGATAGTAGAGATAGTAAGAAAAAGAAAACTTTGTCTTTAGGTAGAGGTCTTCAAAATGGGATATTCCCTAAAGAAATTAATATGAGGTGATTAGAAAAAAAAATATCAGTAATGTAAGGATGTCACAGAAGCACAGAATTACAGAATCTGATGAGTTGGAAGGGACCCACAAGAATCATCAAGTCCAAATCCTGGCCCTGCACAGGAACATCCCCAAGAGTCACACCATGTGCCTGAGAGTTTGTCCAAATCTTCTCAAACACTGTCAGGCTAGGTACAGTGACCACTTCCCCGGGGAACCTGTTCCAGGGCTCAGTCTTCCTCTTGGTGATGAACCTTTTTCCTAATACCCAACCCAACCCTCCCCTGACACAATTCAGGCCATTGCCTCGTGTCCTGTCACTGTCACCACAGAGCAGAGCTCAGTGGCTGCCCCTCCTCTTCCCCTCACAAGGATGTTGTAGACTGTGATGAGGTGTCCCCTCAGTCTCCTCCAGGCTGAACAGACCAAGTGACCTCAGCCACTCTCATATGGTTTCCTTCCAAGGCCCTTCACCACCTTTGTTGCTTCCTCCAACCACAAGTGCTGGACATGGCTTTGAAAACTCGCAGCAGCTCTGTGTGACAGCATCATCTCCTCTGTGTGTTACCCTGGGGACGTGGCAGGACACGATGCCACAGTGGAGAATTCTCAGGTGTGGGAACAGGCTTCTCCAATGTACCTGTTCACTGAGTGTGCAGGAGTAGTCTCTGGAAAGGTCTCTTGTGTTGACATTCATGCCCTGGAGTTCTAATATGACAATTAGTTTATAATCCTTTAATATATTTTTACCTAATTTAAAGTTCAGTGCTGAAAGAAGATTAGCCATATAGCTCAATTACATAAATGCTTAAGACTCTTCTTACACACCAAAAAGAAGGAAAGTTTAGCATTTGAGCTTTAATGCCTCATGATAATTTTCTCCCTTCCTTCAAAAACATCTGCAAAACAAATAAATTACAGGAAACATTCAGGGCCAGAAACTCTTTCTCTTTGCTGCTCTTCAGAGGTCATTATCAAGGTTTAATCCTCAATGTCTGTCAAGTAAGACAAGCAAACACCAGACACGGTTTAGTGGCAAACACAGTGGTGCTGGTTGAACTCAGCAACCTTAGAGGTCTTTTCTAACTTAGATGTTTTTGATTATTTGACCTCCAGATATCTGGGTAGGTTGGTCTGGAAGACCACATACCTAATTCTGTCACCATGCAAGTCAGTAGTGGCAAACCCAATCATTCACCCCCTCGTGCCTGAAGGACTGAGTGCACACAGGATCAGCAGGACTGGGTCCAAAGATGATCATCCTGGCCCTTGGCATGCTGCATGCCACATCTGCCACCTCCTGCCTTGAAAAAAAGCAGGACATGTCTTTGCTGTTAGTGCATTGTTCATGAAGCATTTTAATTTGCCTCCAGATTTCTTCTCTACTGTTTTGATCACCAAAATATGCACACTCTGCTCAAAAAAATATATATCTGAACTTTTTGGTTTTCCTTTATTCTGTTTTGTTTCTATTTTTTTCAACAAGATACAAAGATTCACTAGAGATTTAACAACTGCAGTACAGGTACTGTATCTATACCATAAGCAAAAGTAGAAACAACTAGAAAGCTTCCCAGACTTTGTAAAATATTAATAAAAATATTCTAAATAGTTGTCTAGTTGTCAAACACCTTGCTTAAAACTACTCTTTGCTGATGAACAGAATTATAGTTGAAGTCATATTTGTCCAGTGACTCCTTTGTGTTTCACTTTTACATGGTTTTATGATAGCTTCTATTTATGTTTCTTTCTTCAGTAAGAGAAAGAATTCCACAGAGGGGGAAAAAAGTAGATATTTTGCTTACAAATACATGTATGACAGATATACAACAGCTATAGCCATGTACAAACTCTGTCTTAAGACTTGGCCTCCTCCATCTGCAAAACTTCATGGGAAAAGAAAGAAAACCTAATTTTACTATAATATTTTCCAAAATAATTACTTAATCTGCTAGCAAATTTATTATATCAAATTGTCTGCTTATTTATAAGTATAAAATTTTTATTAAAGGAATAGTAGTAAAAATAAGTGGAATAACTATATGCAATTGTGATGTCTCAAGAGGAGACATCATATTGGGAAATAATTAGCTATTCAAAAATGATCACGTTAAACTTAGTCTGTCTACAGACTAAAATAGAAGCCATTTTAGACACATCCCTCTGCTCCTGTTAAGACATTTTTTGTATAGCTAGGATTCTGATTTTAATCCTTTCCCTCTGGGTAACAATGCTAGGTGTTATTAAGGTTAACATCACCTTTTGCATATATTTTAATTCTTTAATTTAATTTATTATGTCAAAAATAAAATTGAAATGTACTCACACGTGTAAGAGCTTTGGAAATCATGCAGCAAGATTTTTTTGAGACCTTTTGTCCTCTTAAGTTTCAACAACACACATTTACCAATTCCCTTCTTAGTGGTTGCTCTCAGGGGCTCAGCTGCATTAATTTAACTCCTCTACTGTAATTTGTAGTTAACAAAGACTACACCTGGGGATAAAAGGAGCTTGGTGACCGATTCCGCCTTTTACCATCATTTGCTTGGTCGGAAGATAATGGTGGCAACACTGACAATGTTTAAAAAAAATGAGGAGTACTTCAGGTTTGTACTCTAAGAAGCACTTGATAGAGAGGGAGATAGATGTTGTTGAGGAAAAAAGCTGAGAAAAGATGTCAGCTTTGAAAAAGCATCTTTTTTACCTATTTTTTTTCTGTTGGGCACCTATTCCAGATGTTTGACTAATCCAAGCAGCCAGTCCAGCACTGCACTATCACCACTCTCTATCTGAGGGCGCATCACAACTCTCAGCTCTCCACATTCCTGCACCACCCTCATCTTCCCACCCACCAGCAGAAGGGACCATTCAGCTGCTCAGTCTGCTGGTGCCAGAGGCCACATTGCACAGGAAGCAGAGGGGTATGAGACCTGCAGACCCTCAGCACCCCTGGCACATGCTGGGATTGAAATATGCCTGTCCAGAGATGGGCTCTGTGTGTGCAAGTGCACAAGTCTCTGCATCACGCCCTCTTTTGCTGCCTTGTGCCCCAAGAGGCTCTGGGGAGCCCTGCTCCCATGGGAGAGACATCTCTCAATAATAATGTGTGCTTCACAACACAAATAGCAAAGAAGCACCTCAGTCTAGTTTCCAGAAAAAGTTTCTTTCTTTTTTTTTAATAATCTAGGCTTTCTAAACAGCAGGGGGGAAAAGGACATTATTCAGCTCCTGCACTGTAATGAAAAATATGTGGCTGAAGTACAACATGCTAAATACTTTAGCTGAAAAACAAAACACCTGAGCACACACATAGCACACACACATCATTAAAAAATCATGTAAATCTGCACATGATTTCAAAAGTGCCCAAGTTCCTCAGGATGGGTTGCACCAGAAATGTCAGGGGAGGGCTGGGAAACTCCTCAGCCAGTCTCCAAGTCCTGGGGGTCACATTCTACTGCAGGCCACTCTCTCTGCTCCTGTGTGAGGCTGAGGAGGGAGGGCTATGCCACATCCCAACAGGACAGGGATGTGAAGAGTGCCAGAACAGCCCCATACATCCAGAAGGCTCTTCATGTTTGCCTCTCCACCGCCTGCGGCTCCAGAAAAAGCTGAAAGAGGCAAGTCATACATTCTGTGACTCTGTGGAGATGGGTGCAAGCATCATCACTTAACATCATGGGAAGTAAAATAAATCACACACAGAGAGAAAAAAATATAGGTAAACAAAGGAGAAAGGAATCTTTTTGTAAAACATCAGGGCATCTCAGATACGTTGCTGTGATCTAGAAGTTATGAGCCATTGCCTAATACGGTTTGTACCACTTGGTGGCAACACTTCCATGTTTGATTTATTGAACTTTTCTCATAATCTTTCTTCTGATACTGAAAAGGACAAGTGTAGGCTCTGTATGTGCAATTAATTATTGCAGAGAATAAAAATAAAAGGTTTGAATGGCTTTGGTACTACTTTCTGTCCAGGACTCATACTAAATTATTTTCAAGATTACATTGTTTTATGTCCTGAGACATTTCTAATAGGAAAATTTCACATTCCTCAGGCATCAGTGAGAAGCCCTGTACAGCAATTTCATCTTAAATACTGGCAGAAGATAATTTTTTTCAATGTGCAACCACACCCATGACAGAAAATGTTGACCAGCTGCTTGCAGAGCACGAGGTGCTCAGGAAAGGCAAGTTAGATGGCTACCACTGTGCAGGTTTCTCCACTGCAAGTATGTTTTAAGACTGCAGCTGAACAAATGAAGGGAATTCTAGCTGTAGTCTTGCACGATGCACAGGCAACAACCATGCCACGGCTCACTCTTGCAGTTTAAGTTTGATCTACAAGACCCATTCTTCCAGCAAAGATGCTCAGTGTCCCCACCTGCTCAGCTCTGGGTACCCCACTAAACCTGATAATCAACATCATTAATGTCAATAATTTCTAAATTAAAGGATGTGCAAATTCACTGGCATTGGGTCCATATTCCTGCAGTTTGGGATGTCCTGCTCTGTCACCTGTCTCTAAGCTATCGTGTCACTCTAAGGCTGTCAAGGGCCAGGCAGGGTGGCTTTGGGAAAAGCAGCCTGAAGTCACTC
>WBNQ01068262.1:0-29919 GCA_013401375.1 Spizella passerina | reverse complement strand
CAGCATCACTCAGTGGGTGCCGAGCAATTTATCGTGCCTCACTCGTTCTCCTTGTGTTTATTCCCCTCCCTCTTTCCTCTTCATTACTATGACTTTTTGTTGGTGCTGTTATCATTCGATTTTACTTTATTTAAATTATTAAACTGCTCTTATCTCAATCCAGAATTTTTCTGATTCCCCTCTCCATCCCACCAGGGGAGGGGGAAGGTGAGCGAAGGAAGGTGGCTGCGTGGTGCTTCCTTCCATCTGGGATTAAACCATGACATGAACTCATCACGCTTGTCATGATTCATAACATAAATCATCCTGCCTTCTTCTAAATACATTTCACAGCTGTTGTGGTCCTGCTCAGCCTTGAAAAATGCAGCCACAGCTGACAAAGGTGCTGGGTTAACCCCAACAGCATCACTAAGTGACCTAAAGAAGGCAGGCTACCCAAATTCTGGCTGGCCCCAAAGCATGGTCCACATACCTTGATGGGTGAGATACTTTAGAGATTTTCAGAAGTTTTAACCTTGTGAAAAATTAGGACAAAATAAATAACAAGACAATTTGGCTATTTTTGCACCAAAATGAAGCAGAAGTCAGGCTTTAATCACTTTCTGAAAAACAACTCTTTTCAGGTAATCAGCTCTGACAGCCAAAATTCTTAGTCACTCCGGAGAATATAGGTCCCATTATTCTTTCTTCCAAGCTTTATATTTGCTGTAGTTTAGGAAATCTGGTCACTGAAACATTAAAAGATATTTATGACCGTAGTTCTAGCTAGGGCCAGCTCTATTTATATTTGCCCTACTAAGTCCATTGTCATCCGTCCATCCATCTTCCATGGAGAAGAATCACATGGAGCTCAGGAATGTTCATAGGGGTCAGAAAAAGAAAATAAAACCACCCCCACCCTCACCTTTAAAAAGGGAACTGTGAGACTAAAAACAGCAAAACAAACCAACATATCATTACTCTTTTTTTAGGCTAGGGCAAATTCCTTTCATTTAGCAGATATGGAAAATCTAAGTGAATGGACAGAGAAAGATTTTGATACACTCATTTGCTCTGTTCACCTATGCCACATTGCGCTCCTATACTGGGCATAACCCTCCAATGTTATTTTTTGTGCAAATTTATCACAAAGATCCAGGTTTGTCTCTGAGGTTACTTCAGGAGAAATACCTATATTGGTAAAATTATACTAGCAATTATGTCAGTTAATTCAGCTCAGCCTGTAGGTAGAAAATATGTAAATGTAACAAGTAACAAGAAGTGTTGCAGGTCACTGTATTAATTGCTTATCCCCCTGGTCACTGCTGTCCCATCATTTCCCACTTCTCTGAATTTCCCTGATCCTGCCTCCCCTTCTTCCAGTTTTTGGCCCTAGGACACCCAATCTCCTCCCCTCCCTTCAGCCTGGGCTCTTCTCCATTACTTTACATTGTGGTGAGCCAGCAAAAGTGGTTCAGGACTGGAACAAGAGGTTGTCTGACATGTCAGGTGACAACATTTCTGACAACATTTCTGACTACATAGCAACATGGAGGCCTCTCCATAATTTCATGCATGCATTAAAATGCATTTCAAGTCCATCTCACTTTACTTTATACCTCATCTATCCCCACAAATTACATTTTTTTACCTATGTTGGTTAAAACTTGCAGTATCTGGTATTAAAACCCTTTGTCTCTATCTTTCCTCTCTTCTTAAAGGCCTTAGACTTTACATGCTGCACTATATGTACTCATGTTCTAAATAATTGTAATAAGAAAGCTAGTGCTAGTCAAAATTGCCAAATTTTTGTATTTATAGAATGATAACCCTATTTTTTTGCTTAATAGGTGCTGTCAGATTAAATCATCTGCACAGTTACATACTTATAAACTGACAGTTTTCTATAAATACTGAAATTCTGTAATTATCACTCATGCAACTCATCAGAATTTGAAAATAGCTGAAACAATGAAAAAGAGCAAGAACTTGACCCTTAATCCTACCCACCTCAAAATATGCACCAACCACTCTTCTTAGAATGCTCCCAACCACTCTGGAGGGTGACTTGATGCCACAAATCCGCTCTATTTGTGCACACCAACAAAGACATAGTGGGAAGCAGGTTATTTTAAGGCAAAAAAAAAAAAAATCCTGACAGCAGGAAAGTGATCCTGGATGCAAACCATCAGCTATATATCAAAAAGCCCTTATTCTTCTGAATAATTTTTAAAGATCTATCCAGAGAATTAATGCATCTTTTGCTAACTTGCGTCCAACATATCATTAATTTGGCCTTTTTGACCTTTTTAGAGGCCAAACTGGAGCTACAGCAGATAAACTCCAAGAGAAGCAGCAGAAAGTGTGAAGGGCACAGCAAGGACAAGGTGCTACTGACTGTGGAAGAGAGAGCTGCCCTTTCCAGGACAGCTGCCTTCCCCTGCCCCAAAGGCTAGGCACTTTTGAAATTATGGGTCACTTCTCCTCAGGGATGGATTCCCCAAAGTGTTTAAATATGGTCAGTACAGCTACTTTTCCATCTGAGATTGGCCAAAGATCTTCCGTTCTGTCAACATGAGGAACTCTAAAATCCTAAATAATCCCACAAAGAAGCACAATCAGTTTTGAGGAGGAGGACAGTTATCAGCCAAACTTTATTCTGGACTGTTCCTAGTCAAGACAACAGCACAGATCTCCAGTCTCAGTGGTAAAAGCAAAAATAGTCACATGGAAAAAAATCCCAAACGCAGTAAATGGTCTGTTTTTCTAGTCTATGGGTGATAAAGCAGTGGGAATAATTGCCTGAAATACTGGGAATTGCTGGAGCAGTATGTTAGAACTTTTTCATTCTTTTCAGGCAATATCAAAAATTAGTGTGAAATCACAACCTTATATTGGACCTCAGGCCCAATTAGCATTATTGCCTCAGTCTGAGGTGAAAGTTTGACATCAAGAATATGAAGGATTCAGCCAATACAGGACTTGTCTTACCTACATGGGACTGAAAAATGATGTTCATTAATTTCCCTCCAGCTGCACATCCAGGAATCTCCAGCCTGACTGCTTTGATCATACAAAAAAATTTCAGTTCTCCTTTTCCAGACATTTGCAAGGGCTAAAAAGAAATGTGGATCCTGAAAATGAGTGAACCTTATAGGTCTGCAGCATCTTAATCTCTTCTTTTGGCCACGCTAGTGTTTTATTAACTGCAGTAATAAAAGCTGCTCAGAAGGACAGAGAATGGTCATAAACATCTCTCTCTCTCCCACTGCTAGCGTTACCTTGGGGATCCACTCCAGTGGTGCTTCAGCACATGGTGTTGCTGTGTAACAGTGTGGAGTGGTGAGAGAAGGCTAAAAGAAAGCCCCAAAGGAGATGGGAACTGCTTCAAGTGCTTGTAATGCGGAGGGATGAACACTGGGAAAATGAAGCTGAACATCTGTGCATGTGTCCAGTTCATGTGCCCAGCACTGTTCAGGAGAACTCACCCACAGGGCTTGCAGTACAAGCCACCTGCTAAAAAGTCTGTGCTGGAACTGGCTCTTAGGGACAGTGATGGAGCACACACTACTGGGACATTTAAAGCCAGAATAAACCACACACTGAAAACAATACTGTGGGGTCCCTCTCCTGCTCCAGCTCAGGGCAAAGCAGAATCAATGACGTCTCAGGGGCTCTTTTTTATTCCCTCTTTAGATTTCAAACAAGAAGAATGAGACATAAACATACATTCACATTTTTTCCACATTCAAGAGCTGTGTATCCATGAACTGCACATTGCAGCTGTATTTCCATGGCTTTGGAGGTAACCTGCCCCTGAAACAAGTAAGTGTTGTCAGTAGTCAAGGGTGATGCTGGAGAATGCATGCACTACCAAGTCCAAATAGGGCATGTAACCACCACAAAACAAACTATTGAGGGTGAAACCTGAAGTGATGAAATGATTTGTGCTTCTAGTCAAAATAAACATTTTACTCCTCTTATTTCACTGTGCTGCATTTCTGGGGGTAACAAGAAGGCAAGCGGCAATTTTTTGCCAATCACATTATCATGGTTCACAACCAGGTATAGTTAAGAGGTGCTCTATAAGGAAAACAAGTCAGGAGCAGGGAGGGACATGGGAGATTTTGTTCCACTCAGGTTAATATTTATTACAAATAGCTTAAGGCCATAGTTGGGATATTCACTCACTTGATATCATGAACTCACAGTGCGCCAGAATGGAGTAGTGGAAATAGCATGTAGAAAACTGCAAATGCCATTTAGGAGTGAATTTGATTTCTGACACTGTTGTGAAAATTCTTGGGTTTTCCTGTTTCCTGTAAATCCCAAAACATAAGGCAATTTGCATTGCTAAGTATGAAACATTTGCTCCATTTTCATTGAACTGAAAAGTTGATCTAAGAAACTAATTAAAGGCAGAACTACGTCAATGTTTTTATTTCCTTTGGAGATTTTTTAATTTTAGTTAGGTAAACTATAGAAGAAAATATTAACAGTCATTCTAATGCAAATTCAGAAATTTTACTTATTAAAATATGAAAAAAATAGGTGTCAAGTTTTTCTATTGGCACAGCAAAAATTAAATGAATTGGCAAAACCTTGCTTTAAAATAAATATATTTGGGTAAAAAAAATTCACAGCAAAAAAGTTATCTAGTATCCATTTGATTCTCTAGGATCTATCAAGTCTTGAAATAACAGAACTCCTTTTCACCCAGACTGCCTCTTTTTTTTCTCAAAAGCTGCAAATTCTACTGCCAAGGATAGACGAAATGTCAGACTGGCACCGTCTGCCTCTGAAACCTGGAAGACAAGGTACTTCAAACTTACAAGGACAAACCCTTGCTCCAGCACTCTATGGTCTCAGTATTTAGGAAATTATTAACACACTTGGTCTAGTGAAGCTGGAGTAGTAGGAACAAGAAAATTACATATTACAGGTGCTTTGCCCCAAAAAATTTAATTGTTATTATCACTGTTACAAAACATATCTTGTGTCAAGGATAAAGGTACGTGTAATTTGGGCTGCCTTTGGTGTAATTTCCCAGGGTCAGAACTAATAAGTACATGGTGTTCCTGCCCAAGCCTTTTCCTCCCTTGTTTAAGGTGATCACTTGCATTATCAAGCCCGTTTTAAGGGGCCAAATTCAGCATGGCAGAAGGCAAAGCACTCTCCTGTGCAGTGTGCTGCAGTGCCCTGGCTTTTGGCTTGTGCAGGAAGGGTGAGAGCAGCCCAAGGTGTCCCTAGACATGGGCTGCAGCCTCGCTGCTCAAACCCACCCAGCTGCACCTGGCAGAAGCTGTCTCTCCCCTTGTTGACTCCTGACATATGTTTTGGCTGGCTGCTGCAGGTTGCGCTGCACAAACCCCAGACAAACCCTAGGCTCTGGCCTGGAGGATTACCAAGGTGAAAACTCTGACCAGGTGGGGTTGTAGTGGAGCATTTGCTGCTGCTGTTCTCCTGCATCAACAAAACCCACAGTGAGCTCTGGCCAGGACTCAGGCTTCTTATTTGCTAAGTATTAACTATTCTTTGCAGCTCTGCCTGCAGCCATCTTCATTTTGGCATAATTATCTCAATAGCCCCCTGAATTCCCATGTGCTTTCAATAGAAGTTATTGTTTTCTTCCTATAATAGTTTTGTTGTTTTGCTATGCCTCAGAGATGACAATATGTCACTGGTGGCTGAGTGATTCCATTACAGACAATCTGCAAAGAGCTTAGGGTCCCTTCAAGATGAAAGATGCCATCTAAATATAGGTTATATATTTTAGTAATATGCACTAAAGTGTAAATTTGCTTTGCAAGGAACGCTTAAGGTTTCCAGCAAACTACATGGAGTTAATAAATAGACAGTCAGCAGTGGCAATCTCATACCATGCTTATATTCAGAGCCTCCAACTTCTCCCAGGAAACTGCACTTTATCAGGCAAAAAGCCTTGCTTGCTGCACTGCCTCACTGTTATTGTAATGCTATTGACATCCTGCCTCTCCTGTTGCACTCAAACCTTATTATCAGCAGTGTAGTTTTAGCATTCCCCAACCACAGCAGAGAAAATTAGTCCTTGTTTGTGAATCAATCATTCCTTCAGAGCTGGACACTGCCCCTGTCATCACGCTGCTCTGAGGGGAAGAGGTCAGCATCAATATCTATATTTAAGTAAAAAATAGACTGCCTCATATAATGTAAATGATATTAAATATAATAATATATTTAACTATAATTATATTTAACTGCCTGCAGTATTCCAAACAAGCTTTTGCTTCTTTGCTTCATAGGGTCTTTCCCAGTATTTGAAAGCAAGAGACCTCCTGACCTGACAATGTGCCTGTGGGGTTTGTGCTAATAATCCCATGGTGAGGCAGTGGCTCTAAGGGATCCCTTAACTGATTCATTCTCTTGCTCCCCTCACCTCTCTTTTGTCAGTGTCTTACCCCTGCCCTTCTGTTCAGAGACCTGGGCTCCTTCCAAAGCCTGTTTAGAAGTATGGTCCACATCAGTGGGATAAAAGCTGGCAGCTGCCAGTCCCTGGATAATAAAACTCAAAGCTGGAAGAGAATAAAATTAAAAGCACTTCATTCTCCCAAGCCAGACAGCTGCTTGGTCAGCAATCATGGAGGTGGATTCTTGGCTGAATAGGAAATTTAATGTCTCAGATTCTGAGCTTTGGAGAGCAGAAGAAACAACAGTGGTGGCTGCAGTGAGGGAAATCTGTTCTGATCTCATGGTGTGATCTAGACATGGCTATTAATGCCTGATTTAGTGGCCAGACAAAGGCACTGGACAGATGGTGAGTTCATTTCAGGGAGAGAGAAGTTTGCTGGAAATTTAAATGTGCAGCTCTGGGAATAGCAGAGGGTAAGGATAATGTTTGGGGGTTTAAAATTTATTTTTTATTGGTATGGAATGTAAGTATACGGTATCTAGTCCTCACCCAAGAATCTCACCTTCCTCAATGTAGCTAATTTCAGGCTGCACTTTTGGTGATTTTTTAAATCTTTCAATAGGGATTTTTAGAGCACAAGAAGAAGACAGCTTGTTTTGCTTCCCTTGCATGTATTCTAAAACACATTTCTCAACACACAACTCATTGCTCCCTGCTCTAAGCATGCACAGACCTCATGCACGTGAGCTGCTGTGTAAGTTTGGACTGAAGTGTATCTATCTGGGGTACAAAAGATTTTATTTTGTGCCAGTAAGCAGGAGGTGATTGTAACACATGGAGTTAAGCAGCTCCTGCTCCTCAAGCAGGAGAGACGGACCTGCACTGCCCTAGGTGTCTTTGCTTGCAAGGAACAGAGATCACAAGCCAGATGAAACTGTTCAGGCAAGCAGAACAAATGGTCAGCTTTCAGCTAAGGGTGCCCTTAGCCAAAATGTCTGATTTACACAAAACCTGCCCAGCAGCACAGCAACTTCTTAACACACTTTGCTGAGCTGCTAAGGAGCTGATCAAAAGCCCTTTGGATTCAGTGTCCACTGAAATCCTTTGGATTTCAGTGCCTTCAGACTAAATCCATGCTTGACACTGTCTCAGGCATTGGGCTGCTCAGGGAGCTTCTCACTGCGCCAATACTGCCAAACCCCTGGTGTCTGACTATCCCAACTGCATTGCTGGAGTTTTCCGAAAAGATCCATCACTAACGTGAGAACAGGAGCAAGGTACACACCAGGACAGCCTTCTCCAGCTGAGATAGTCTTGAAACTGTGACTGTTTGCCATCTTGTGGTGAGTGATTTCTCAGCCCTTATTTACTGTTCCACTGCAATGCTCCACTGATATTAAAGAATAAAGCAAGTTTTTCTCATACTACTTCTCCTTTTACAAAATCCCCATCTGTTCTCAGGCCTTTGTTCTAGAGTCCTTTTTTTCCTCAGTGACTTCATAATGTCCTTTAACTCTTCTCCAAGTCCAGGCTTAATGAGATGAGCCTTCTGTTCATTCACCAGTGTTAACTAACAGGGCTTTCACCCAAGGCATGGACAGCAGTACGAAGCAAGGTGCTGCACTTGCTACTGCCTCAATGTAGTCTTGTTTATATGGCTCCCCAAATAATTTTCATCCCCAAATCTTATTTTCCTCCCCAAGTCTTACTTTCCTCTCACACAACTAGGAGTATTGTGTAAGGCTACTGATGATATCTACCCTGACTTAGATGACCAAATATGTAAAGGAAAAAAACCTAATTTCTTTCCTGAGTGAAGGAATTACTGTCTTGCATTGCTAGACTGCTTTCTTTTAACTGCTCCTCTGAATCTTTGCTTTCTGCATTGCCAGGCCATCCTTGTTCTTCTAACAGAAGCATAACAGAGATGTTTGTGGTCAAAAGCTGACACTTTTATTATTGCAGGCTTTTCAGCAAGACCCTGCCCAAGTGTCTAGCCCAGAGCCAGAGGTACATTGAGATGGTACTGTATGGAGCTGGAGAGAGTATGGACACAGGGTGTGTAAGGATGTGTGTGCAGCAGTTGTCCTTCATCTCTGAGCTGATTGAGTCATACATCTGCTGTGATTCTTCTGAAATAACCTAGACACTACCATTTTTACTGCATGGGCAGGAATAAAAATAATTAAAAGCAGACAAAAACTGCAGCACAGCCTAGTTCTCATATATTACAATCAGAAGAATAAGGAACTAGTATTCCTTCTGTAGTTTCAAATTCTGGGACACAATTTAGGCAGTGATTTCGTCCATACTGGTAGTAATAAAGCAGTCTAGAGGCCAAATGACCTAGACTGGCTCTGTGCACGTGCCCATGCTCCATGGCACTGGACACTGCCTCTCCTAAGGCCACAGAGCATCACATGGGATCCATAAGACACAATTATTGTGTAATTTCCCTTTTTCCCCATTTAAAAGAATCTGAAGTGAAGTCAAGTCTGTGTTGCAACCCATCAAAACATAAAGGCATTTCTTACAGTAGAAAACAAGAATTATGTTCACACATAATCACATTCTATCAAAATCTTCACACCCATGTCCATGCACTAGCAAAAGAAAATCTATTGCTGCTCTGTTTTGCAGAGTTGCAAGTCCCACATCTTTGACATGGGCTAACAAACCACTCAGTGCAAGAGAATTAGCATTGGTCTGCTCACTTAACCAGCAACCAGCAATCTACTCTCTTGCCATCTTTACATGGCCATGTGAAGCCATGAGGGCTGAAGACACAGAGCCCTCTGGGATAAGACTGGAGGTCTGTGGAGGATCCCAAGCTGACAGAATTGAGGCCAGACTTGAAATTACACTTGACACACTCTGGGTCAGCAAACTCTGCTGGGGTATTATCGTAGACACTGCAAATCTGCTCAAGCCAAAACTTTCAGGGCACATATTAGCAGTGAAACAAACTGGAAAATCCACATGTTCATCATGCAAGTAAACCTGTGGGGAAAAAAATACCATTAAATAATCATATTAAGAATCCCCAGTATGTTTCCCATTCATATACACAGGTGTCCTAAGCACAGCCATGGTCACTGTCTCACCCTGTCTGGGCCCTTGCTCACTACACAGTAGCTAATGACAGAAAATAATATTTTGCTGCAGCTTGGTTTACCCTCATCTGAAAATATTCATTCAGTGGTCCAGACAAATGGACATTGAGGGACCACAAGGGGTTGGACTCACTCAGAGGACATACCAGTGCTTTAAACACTCCAGAGTCTTTTCCACTTAAAAGAAAGCATATGTAGAGAACTCATTCCCACCTTATCACAATTCACCTGTGTTTGGGGCTTTGCGCTGCTCTTCTTTGCCCTGTTTCCACCTTCACCTTATTGAATCTGTGTTATGTCTCCCTTTGCCCTTCTCCCTGTCCCAGTTCTTCACTCCATGGCAAATACAGTCCAAGACCAGTTATTTCAGCTGATCCTTCAGCAGCAGGCTCTTCAACAGGATTTGGGTGGAAGCAGTGAAAAAAGCTACCCTATATTAATTATTCATCAAATGCTGAAATAAACAGCTAAAGTGGAATTCATTCAACACACATGAAGCAAATATCCACTAGTAAAAGCAGAATAAAGCTGTGTAAAAAAGCGATAAAGCTGGAGGCTGATATGAGGAAAGATAAAAATCTATAATAAGAGAGGGAACGTAAAGCACTATTTTAGAGACTACAACACTAAACAATTAATTCCATTTCAAAAGGTGGAACATAAAGCAAGATATCACCAGTGGAGGCTGCAAATTTATGCAACTCAGGAAGATCTGTGTTCTATTCAAAGACTATGAAATGTATAAAGAAAGATATACACCTACAAAACTAAAAAAATTGGCTATGCACTAGGAGAATCTGTTACTTTATATTAAAGGATTAAATCCATGCAAAACATCTAATTATTCATGGGCATCCAGCCAGCCTTTCCTCTGTATTTACACTAACTTTCAGTAAAGTACTTTGAGAAGCATTTAATCCTGTCTGTCTTTTCAAAAGGTGCTACCTCCTCAAAGAGAAGAGAGGTGAAATCTGTAGCTAACTGAAATTTACATCACTTCATTGCAATCTGTGGGGTTGTGCTGATCTATAACATCTGAAAAACTTGAATAAATTATTCTCCTCAGACCATTAGTTGGCTTTGCTTAAATAAATTCAATATACGTATTAAAAACAAACGAACAAAACCTCCAACTACAACAAATCAGCTGTCAGCAACCTGATACTGCAACTGACACCAGTGATTTATTTTGTTCACTAAGATCGATTACTGTCCCTGATGTAGAGGCATCCAAGGGCAGAGCCCATCATTTTTGCATAGTGCAAAGCCATCCACTGCAACAAAGTCCCAGTGTGTTCTCACTCTGCTAATATTCCTTGCAGGTTTGAATACATTAAAAAAGAAAAAATAAATAAAAAGGAAAAATAAAAGTGACCAGAAAGGACAGGGACAGAAACCTGCTCTGTTTTCTAGGTTACAAGTCTAGGTTACTGAGGCCCCAAAAGACAAACAGGCAGCATGTACTGTAAAAACCCATTGTGCTTTCATTTCTTTAGCTCTCAGGTTAATTAAATAACATAATAGGGGCTCTTTTGGTTGTTTGGTTTAATGTTGGGGGGGGTTGGTGGTTTGTTTTTTTCTTTCTAAGGAAAATAATAAATTCTCCAACATTTGAAGTCTAGCTTGGTGCTTTGAGAGAAGCAATCATTTCAACGTGGACAATATTTTTTTCCTTCATTTAAACTGGGTAACCTATGCTAAACATGCCAGACCAATCTCTCCCTGTCCCTCAAATGCATGAATTTATATGTTCTGCAAGATAGCCTTTGTTAGTATCCATCTGGCTACCAGAGGTGCATTGAGGAGCAGCCCTAAATCTGCGTAATGAAAGGGAAAAATCTCTGCCTTAGGAAGGTTGGGATGAAAGGCTGCTCGTTCTGAAAGTGTTAACGTGCTATTCACACCTTTCTTTGCTCCTCTAACGTTAAACAGTTAATCAAGGTTCAAGGTTTATGTGATGGGACATAGGTCTGCTTTTACCATAGCAACCACATTATAGAAATCCTTTCTGATATTATTAAGCATAGATGAAAAGCAAGCAAAACAGAAAGATTAAAATACCTGGAATTCAAAAGTGATCTTTTTCTCCAGTTTGGAAAAGCTCCCTTTTCTTTCATTTACATCCAGAAAAATCCTTCAGAGAGAATAGTGCTTAAAAAGTCACTGCATGGTACCAGGAGTTTTCTTGTTAAAAGTAAAATAACATATTCACATTTATGAGGAAACCTTTTTAAGCTGCTTTGTAAGTAGAAGAGGTTTTCATAAGGCGCAAAATGCCTGAAAGTCATTTTAAGGCCCAATTAAACAATTTGGGTTTCTCAAAAGTGTTTTAACATACCCATGTCTCAGGTGCAAACAGTTTATTAGTTACTGGATTTTTGGCTCAAGATTAACGTTTAATAAGGTAATTCTGATTTTTGAAACTAACAGGAAAATACAGATAAGGGAAAGTGTGATGAGCCCTGCCTCACTGGGAGAGCCAACATTTGCCCTTGGCATGTAAGCACACAAACTGATACCCCCTCACTCTCCCTCAAGCTTTTCCAGCTTGAGATGATACTTTCTGAGCACGAGTCCTCCCCTGTTTAGGTCTTTCTTGTCCCACAGCACGCTGATCATCGAGCCCAGCTGACTCCAAGCTTGCCTCCCCTGGCAATGCCCAGCACAGAGACCAGGAGAGGCTCTGGAAAGGAGGAGCTCACACACACAGGAGGTTTAAAACTCCAAGGTGGCTATCAGTCAGTGAATGCAGGGGGAACCAGCTTGCTGCTCCCAGGGGTGCATCCAGAGCTGCCCCATTCAGCAGAAGATCCCTGTGCAGGATGAAGTGGAGGCACCTGAATGAGGACTGAGGTCTCCAACACCCTTAGAACTTTGCTTCTTTTATTTTGAGAAAATTTATAATTCCCTGTCATCCTCCTATTAGCTTAGCTTCCGAGCAGCCCTAGAAATAAACATTTCTTTCTTTTCTGTTCTATGCTGAGACTCCATTTATGACAATCTCTGACCTAAGAATATTCATGGGAAATTTTTTTGGATTAAATGAAGTCAGTTCATTCAGACCTTATGTCTTAAGTTTAGGCTGTAAAACTGCAAGGCTGACATCCACTCTGATGATTCTGTAGTCTGATTTATGCAAGCCATAAAATTTAATCAAGTGGTTCTACTTAAGAGCTTATAACTTTTATTTAATTACATATATTTTAGAAATCTTTTCATGTAAAAACATCAAGACATAATGATCACATCATAGAACTGAACAAATTTTTCCAGCATTTAATTAACCTTTCTGCAAAATGAAAATCCTTTGTAGTTTGAATTTGATTTATTTTATCTTTTAGGTGGTAAATATCGATACAATTCCCTATGTTAGATAAAAATAATCCTCTACTGCCATTTTCATGTCACTCTCTAAACTTATCTTAACGTCCTCAATGCTGCAAAAGGTAGCTAAGCCAACGTTCGCTTCTGTTTATGATTCCACGGCCTCTAGATATCCTATATTTGTTTTGTAATTCCCCAATGAATCACCCAGCTAGCTGTCTGCTATGATACACTTTTTAAAGTGAGTTTTATCAAAAGTCTGCTTGATTTAATTTTTTAATTAATCTATTTATGGATGAAACTAGATATACTCATTGTTTATAAGATTGCTATTTTTCACTCAAACCACATGTCTAGAGTTCAAGGTATACAAGGCAAAATGCAACTTTTTTCCCATTGCATTTTTCTGGAAGAAAATTCTAACATAAGCAGCACAACAGAGCCCTTTCTAAACTACTGAGGTATGCTAAGATTTTAAGCATAATTTTTTCAATTCTTCTCAACCCAAAAGAAAACAGACTGGTGAGAGAGTAATACAGATTGTTAGCAGAACTCTTCACCAAATACAGTCTGTTCTTAGTCTTGATTGATTGCAAAACTTGTCAGTCATTAGCATAAACTAAGCCCAAGAGCTTATGGGCCAGCAGATGAGAATATCAATCAACTTAAAAATAAATATATAAATAGCCATGGAAAGCTAAGCAATACCTGCCTAAAGACCTTTGTCTCATTTAACTGGCCAATCGCAGCTTGAAAGATGCAAAGCTTAAAGTGGGAGACCTGCTCATGATAAAATCAGTACTACTTAACAAAGGGCAATAGGAGTTGTTATTAAATGAAGCTTACTATACCTTAAAAACTGGAGGGAGCAGCAATGCTTCCAAAAATCTTAAGCTGTAGTTACTTAAATGGCTTGAGCTCTGCCACTGATGTGGAAAAAGATGAGGCTGTGGTCCCTGTCCCTGCCCAGCCATGCAGCCAACCATATCATGGGGCTAATGCAGCTGAAAACACACTTTGGTGAAACCATTTTCCTGTGGGATTTGTGAGCTGACTTGGCTTCTCCCTCCATTGCACATTTTCAGGGGGTTGGTACAAGGGCTGCCACAGCAGCCTAAAGAGTCCATAAAGTCATAACCCCATTGTGAACACAGGAGAGAGGACACTGGAGTCTTGTACAGGCAATCCAAGAGGAACACTTCTTGTGTCTTGCATGGACCCATAAATTCCCCCTATTCTTTCAGATTGTTTACATGGAATAAAAATCAAATATGTGAGGGCAAGTAAACTGAAGGTTCACAGAGCAAGAAAATGCCATCTTAACCAGCAGACCAAGAGGTCCAGAGAAAGCAAGCAAATTAGCTTTTAAGGTTAATGCTATTTTCCTTGCTCTTGCATCCTTTCCTTGCATCCAGTCCTTGCTGGATGTAAGATGAGTGACTTTCTGTGATGTATACAAGGCCTTTTTCAATTTCAGAAAGATTAAGTAGGAAGCTGCATTTTTGTACAGAGTCAAGAGAAGGTATCTTTTGAAAGCTACTGAATATATATGAGCAACTGCAGTAGAAACCCCTGACAAATTGACTGGAGACTTTCACCACTTAACTTTCTGTGGCCATCACCCTAAATAGATGCATTGTTTATTTCTGAATCAATTGCATTTCAGCTCCATTTCATTCTAATCAGATAGTCAATAACCCCTGGATAGTATTTAGCATTTGACAGCTGGGAAACCATGAGCTCCCAATTTTTTTCTTCTTAATTGCTGTTTGGAAATTTGTGTGTTCGCATTTCCTTATACACCTTTCTATATTTTTTTTCTTTTACAACAGCATAAAATTGTCACATCAGTTGCAGCAGAGAGGGTTGCTCTCTGCTCTCATTTCTCAATCTTCCCAGAATTTTGAAATTAGCAAAATCTGCTAGTCTGACATTTTTAATCTTTAGCATAACAAGAACAGATCAGGACAAAGTATCTAGGTCTTGCAAGTTTGTTTTCCATGAGGACAGACAGACATTTAAGAAGGGCAGCTATAAATTGGGGTGCTGCTGCTAGGCATGTGCCTTGACAAAAGACAAAGCTGAAGTTAGTGTTGTTGAAGAATTGATCCAGTAGAACACACAGTGTTTGGGAAAAGCCAAAAATATTTATCTCCAAATTTCAGCTCTTATTATCCACTTTTGATTTTAATACATGGAGAAATCCTTAAAGAATTAGGGATAACTCCTTGCCCTGGTTCCAGCCAGGATAAGATTAATTTTTGCAGTAGTTAGGAAGAGGCATGGCTAGGACCAGAGGCTATTCTATACCACCCCATGACACTGCCAGGGAAAAGGGCAAGGGAGTCTCTTCCAACCAGGAATAGTGTGGCAGTGATTGCATATTGTAGTTCCCATGTGCTGACCTTTTCTTCATAGCTGAGCTGTTTGCCTTTCTTGTATACCATTTTTCTTATTATTGCCACTGTACTCTTTGTTTCTTATTTAATCACTGTTTCCAGTAAATGGTTCTTATCTCAGCCAGTAATCTTTACCTTTTGTGCCTCCAGTTCTCCTCTCCAGCCTGCTGCAGGGGGAGGCAGGGACTGTTTTGGTGGGAACAGTAAATTGGGGAGCATCATTCCTAAATCATGACATTTCTATTACCTCTGTCCACATCAGTGGTGTTTACTCAAGCAAGTGACCACAATAATGCATGAGAGCCAGCTCCTCTTACTCTGCCTCAGCAGCAGAGAAGTCTTAGAGAGCTGGAATCACTGAACAGACAGAAGCTGCATTTATGCAGGGAAATCTCTGCAGAGCATAACAGCACATTCCCTGCTTTGGAGAGAAAGGGTAAGGCAAAAATGCCAGACAGTTGCCTACCCCTCAGGTTTGTAAACCCAGTGGCTATGCTTCCATATAACTAAATAACATTTTCAGATCCTTATTAACCCTTCCAATACAAGAAAAATGGCCTGATTTGCATTAGAGGACCAGGCTGGTTGTCTCAGTGAGTTATACCTCACTGACAAAGAGAGGGGAGAATAAGCCTCAGAGGACTCCTGTTTTTACACAGAAGTTGAATCACATTCAATGATCTACCTGCTGGATTAGGCCTGGAACTAGGGACCAAAGGCAAGTTGAAGTAATAAAGGATCAATGCTGAGAATAATTTTCAGTGGTGGACCAAAGGTAGGGGTTCTTAAGATGAGCCAGAAGTGTTAGTGTTAGCTCTTAGTGTCAGAGCTGAGCAGAAGACAGAACGTAAGAAAGTGGTACGTGCCCCAGGGGGATGGGCAGCTGTGCACCTCATCTGCCCAAGGCCTGCTCTCTCCACCCCAGCCAACCACCTCTTTCCCTCTCACAGCCAAGCCTCAGAGAGCTGCTTCCATCTCACCTCAACATAGTGTTAGTCACACGTGCTGCACAGCCTCTGAGAGTTGCCAGCCTTTCTCCCCAGCCCACACAATAAGGCTAAATACCCAAATTACGTTGCCCTGGGGGAGAGGAGTCTTAAAAGTGCTGAAAACTTCAGAGCAGAAATTAGTCCAAGACCTGGGCTTTCACCATCATTTGAGAAAGAGCAAGGTTTTCCTTTGCCCAGTTAAAGCCTGTAATTCCAAACAGATGAAAAACTGTCACAGATCCTAGTCTGGCAGGGCAAACATTCAGATTCACAATGTTAAGTGCAGCCAGACACAGAACTCAGGCTGTTTGCCTGCAGGGTCAGCACCCTTACTTGAGGACAAGGGCATCATCTGTCACTTCACAGTCAAGGCTGAGCAAAGTTTCACACATTAACAGAGGTTCTGCATCTGTACACTGCACCCTGCCCCAAAGCACAGCACTTACACTAGGAAATTTAAATCAATAGAGTCCAGCTGTCAAATTAATATCTTGCCTCAGCTTGTGTTGAAACATAAAACTGCTAATTTTCTGTGACTGTTCACTTGATAAATTTCAAAAGGCTCTTGTAAAAAAATAATACCAAAGCCATCTGACCAGAGTGTACCTGAGAAAGAGCTATACTGGAAGAGATCACCCAGAAGAAAAACAAGACCAAGGAGTCTGCAAACAGCCAGGGGCTCATCTCCCTGCCCTCTACATCACTGCTATGCCCACAGGGTGTCATTTCCCACACCTTGACCTTCCCCACCAGCTGTGGTTTTCCTGTGGTGGGGTGGGTGACCCTTGCTGGATGCCAGATACCCACCAAAGTTGCTCTGTCACTCTTCTCAGCTGAACAGGAGAGATACTATACTATAAAAGTCTTGTGGGCTAAGATAAGCTCAGGGAAATATCATTCACCAATTACTGTCATGGGCGAAACCTACTTGACTTGAGCAAATTAGTTTAATTTATTACCAATCAAATCAGAGTAGGATAACAAGAAATAAAAACTAAATCTTAAAAAGTCTTTCACCCATCTCTTCTTCCCAGGCTTAACTGTACTCACAATTTTCTCTACCTCCGCCCCCTCAATGGCTCAGGGGGACAGGGAATGTGTGCCTTCCTCCCTGCTTTGGTATGTGCAGAGCTGTTTCTCTCACATATTCTAACTCCTGTCTCCAGCTGCAGATGCACAGCATTCAGNGAATGGTAATAAAATCTTGTGACTGACCAGACAGTCTGAGACAGCTGGACTGTGATTGGCCATTAATTAAAAACAACCACATGAGGCCAATCAAAGATGCACTTGTTGCATTCCACAGCAGCAGATAAATATTGTTTACATTTCATTTCTGAGGCCTCTCAGCTTCTCAGGAGAAAAGATCCTAACGAAAGGATTTTTCATAAAATGTGTCTGTGACATCCCCTGGTTACCAACACCTTGCCAGTATGTCCCCTCAGCATCCAGGCAAAGCTGGCTAGGGTGTACAGATTGCCTGTGCAGCAGCCACACAGGAGTTGCATACAAGACATTTAATGTGTCAGACTCATTTCTTACTGAGCAGTGTGTGAGAGCCCTTTTCCACACTGCTTCCATCTCCAGTTGGCATCACTGCCCATGGGAAGAAGAGCACTCTGGCTACCTCATTATACCTCCCTTAAAGTGCTACTGGGCCTGCAATGGCAGGACTGCAATGACATGTCCCTTTTGGATCAGCTAATAAAGTCTCTCAACTTTCTTCTGATCAGAAAATGTCTGTTTTCATACAAGAGAGGCAAGAAAACTTGTCTTCTGATGGTGCAAAAAGAGTGCCTGGGAAAAAGAACTAACACAAAGACCAAGACATTTTGCTGTTCTAACCCTTTCCCAGTGACATCAATATCTTACTCTGTGCTGAAAGCTTGGTTTTTATTTTAGGAATTTGCCTGTTCAAGCACTTTTTTTTTCCTTTTCTTTCTTTTTATTTTACTCTGTGTACTCTATAACCACAATGTGGACATTGATGGAGATATTTGCATGTTCTTTTATTTAGTCAGCCTAAACAGCATGAAATAATCTATATTAGAAAAGTTGATGCACACTGGTACCTATTTCCCAGATGCACTTATCCTCATTTATTTAACTTTTAAATTAAGCTAGATTTTCTTGGAAAGTAAAGGTCTGGAGTTGGTTCAAAAAGTTGCTTTGGATATAATAAAAAAGCACCATCACACTAGGTGTTGGTTTAATTTTCATGCTGTCTAAAGCCCACCTGCCCACAGAAAGTATATAGGAGTCTCTGAGCTGCTTGTTTACTTTCTGGCAGATTTCACTAAATGGAGAACCTCCTCCAGGGCACACATTTAGAAATCGACTAAACTCTTCCAATTTGAATTCTCATTTTTCAGTTGGGTGAATAATAGTCTAAGCATGAACTTGCAGCTTGCAAAGAAGAATGCAGCTGTCTGCAAAATGTCATATAGAAAGAAAAAATTTTTCTCATTTCTGGACAGGAGACAACGGGGTCTGGAATCAGCTGTGGTGAATCAGTTGATCAATGGAGTGAGGAAGAGAGACAAAATTTTTTTAACAGTCCAGATGAACTGAAAGGTTGCTGAAGACTCTTAATATCTGAAATCCACTCACACAAATCAGCCAGGTGGTTTATTCAGTTTTTCCTAGGAGAAAAGCTGTTTATTCCACTACAAAGAGTCTCGGAGTAGGGCCAGGATTTGTCTGAGGCATGGAAACAGATGGGCAGAAGCTGCTCATTCCATTATCCCTTGAGCCATGCTTGTTCTGTCAGCATCCTGGCATTTTATCTTCAGGGCTGTTTTGCTGTGGGCACCTGGAATCACGCGTTCCCATCCACTACCAGTTTTTCTTTATAAAGAACAAAGTGGAAGTGACAACTTCTGTTATGTCCATGGCTGAGTTCTTCCCAGCAATGTGTTACACCGTGTTTTTAAATAGCAAAATAGTAAAATAGAATTATCTATACCAATTATACCAAGGTTTAAACCAGAGCTGGACAAGAATCTCAGTGGTATAATTGGACTCTAATAAAAGTCAAAGCAGTGTTGCTGATTCATGCCTTTTGAGATGGGAAACTGGCTGAGGATGTTAACTTGTTCTTTCAATGAATTCTGGGTACTTATTGAACTTTCATGTCTCAAAAAATACCTAAGCTTGCATTTTTTTCTTGACATTTCCAACTGAATGAATCGAGGAAGAAATTTGCTTCAAAACCAAGGAAACTTCCACTGTGTTGTAAGACTGTAGAAGCATTTCAAATTTGTCTAGAGAGAGGGCCAAATTCCTGCTTATTTTGTCTCAAGCTGTTTACCTCTTCCTGTGGCAATTTATCCTAAAAGACATTAATATTTCAAGTCTGCAGGAAGCTTTGATGAATATGCAAAAAAGCCAGACTAGCCTTGTCATTTGTCTGGCTATAAACAGAGCTACAGACATAGGGAGCTTTCATTCCCATTCCTCCCTGCAGCGCACAGGTGCATCCTTCTGTGGTCTCATCCAGCACCAGAGCTCTGCCCTTCTTGCTGAGCAAGAGAGATGAACACTGGAGATGGTAAGCTATCTTCAAACTGAAAGATTTGATATCAGGGAGAAATACTTTACCAAGAGGGAAGAGAGGCCCTGGAACAGGTTGCCCAGAGAAGATGTGGATACCTCATCCCTGAAATGTTCCAGGCCAGGCTGAATGGAGATCCAAGAAGACTGGTACAGTCAGAGGCATCTCTGCCCAAGGCAAGGAATCAAAACGAGATGGTCTTTGGTGTCCCTTCCAACCCAAACCATTCCATGAGTCTGTGATTCTAATAAGGCCACAAGGTGACAGGACAGTTAGAGGTCCTTTCACACCTCTTCATGTTTGCCTCCTACTCTGCCAGATCACTTTCTCTTGTGAAGAGCAGATTTAAGATACTGACTTTGCTGCATGCCTTCCCTGTACCATTGTGGCTTCCACCCCAGCAGCCTGGTGTGACCTTGGCCTCAGTGCAATCCACGTGTACTGCACTGTACAAATCAGACTGACACAACTTTCACATGCCCTGAGTCCAGCATTCAGCCCAAGCCCTGGATGTGCTTCACATGAACATCTCCGTACACCACACACCTCTTTCCCCTTGGGATGAGAGAGGGCTTATGTGACAAGCTAAGCTTGGAGCAAACTGTGCTGTTACAGCCCAAGCAAGCCTGACTGCTCTGTGGTGCACAGGATGCACAATACTTGCAAGGGGCTCATTCTGGGATACATGGCAAGTGAGAAAGGGAATACGACACTATTTCACATGCACCCACCTTTTCTGACTCAAGTCACACCGTTTCTCTTTCTAACCACATGGTTATGAAAAATCCCATTTGATTCCCATGGTTTCCACGAAGTAACACACAGCAAGTCAAGGGGCTGTAGGTTTATCATCCTTCAAGATGGTAAAAATAACTGAGACGTTGTTACAGCATGAGTTGATCTGGCATATTACATTACAGACAGCAGGTGTCTGAAATATGTGGCACAGTATCTAAAATGCATGATAACGTTATAAAATATAAAAGGATATTACAAAATTGTACAGTTTAGATGACAGATAAAATACATGATTTGACAAGCCATATATTTTCATTTTTTCTTTCCAGGAAAATTGGAATCTGAATACATTATTTCTAAGAAGTATTTGAAGTACTCTGCTGTAGAGTCATACAATCAAGGGAAATGAAAGGGAAGGGACAAGAGAAAAAGAAAGAAATGAAGGCAGGATTTTGAGCTCACAAGTGAAAATGCTTCCTCATAGCAAACTGAGTTATTTCAATTTTTTTCCACTCAATTAGTGGGAGATATAGCTGACCCAGGTATCTTTCTAACTTCTTAGCAGATACTTTACATATTCATGGTATAATATCTGAGTGGAGCTACTGAGCACACAGGTAAGTGCAGACCACTTTTTGCAGGCACATGAGCCACAAACCTCAGGGAAGCCCAAGCTCTGGAGTTTGAAGGACAGGAAGCTGGCTGGAATATGAAATTTAGGCTTCAAAGAGGAGTTGGCATACAGTTAAAGGATTAGAAATAGAGACAGTAAGAGTCTGTCATGTATCCTTCTTCATAAACGCTTTTAGTTCCTGCCTTCACTTCCATCCCATGAAGAGACAAGCCTCTGAAGAGAGTGGCAGGGTCCTGTGACACATTTAAATCACCTAAAGTCTCAGAGGGGCATTGGATATGACAGCATAGTACCTCTGGGAAGCCAGAGCCATCACTTCTAGCAGTTTTATGTTCTCTCAAAGTTTGATTGCAAAAATAAAATAAATGCAATGACATTTCAAGAAGTGTCTCCAAGACAAATATGTGAAGTACATCTGTGAACTCATATAGGGTCATAGCAAATCCCTAGGACCCAGTTCATCTTGAATAACAGCACACAGTTCTCTCATCCCAGAAACAGTGGCAGGATAGAAAAATGGCTCAAGGGAATTACTTACTTTTCAGTTTTTTGTGTTTACATTAGTACCTCCTCATGCTGTGGGCTTAGCTCTTCTGACAGGTATCTTTGGGAGCCATGCACTCTCCATCAAACACCTACTCTGGGCAGAGCACGATTTCTCTAACACTGACCATGCCCATGGGGACAAAAAAAAACCCCAGGTATTATGACCTTTCTTTGTAGGCAAGAGCATGATATGGTGTGGGTCCACCATCACTCACAAAGGCATGGGTGAAGAATGCTGGGCAGAGACAGAGCCCACTCACCTGGATCCATCCCAGTTAATGTGCAGTACCTGGGTAGGGAAGGTCACTATGGAGTGATCCTATGGGATCACTCCCTCAGTCTGCAGACACTAGAGAGGAAGACTTTTCATGGAATGACTTACACCTTGGTTGTGTTGAATCTTCTAGAGATCCTTCAATTTTGCTTTGAAGTTTGAGGGAGTTTAAAGCAAGAGAATTCCCAAATGGCAAGTCTTGGATATGTTCTTATACTTAGATGAAATGCATCTTTTCTGCACTCCTCTGTTTCAGAAGGGGCATTTGCCTTTGTTAAGATATCTTTGCCTAATGTCTTAAATGTTACCATGGAAATAAAGGGTTATTTATTAACACTCATTAAACACCTGCCTTCCTTTTTGCTATCATGGGTGAATGGGCAGAAAAGAGTTTCTTCATGCAGTTTTCAAAGGCTTAGGAGAAGAGCAGATTGATTTGATTCAAAACTAAAGCTTTCTTTGGGAATCTGCAGCACAGCAAGAACCAGAGGCTGCAGGGGAAGCTCGGCTCACTCATTTGCCCAGTGCACCCATCCCCACAAGGTACAGCCAGCCCCACAAAGTGCAGCCAGCCCCACACCACAGCTTTCACCATTTAGCCATCAGAGCACTGTTTAGCATCCTGGCACTGTTTCAGTTGCTGTAAGCCTTCCTTTCACCACCTCCTTTTCCTACTGCCTGCTGCAACAGCACAGGTGTGAGTGAGTTTCCTAAGGCACCAGCACACAGTTTTGCTTCTCGGTCACCTTATTTTCCATTTATACCAATGAGATATTTGTATCTTAATAATCTGGTTGCTGTGATAGAATCCAGCATTTAGAAGATGTTTTCAGCTCTTTGTGAGGGGGTTGTGTCTCCATACCAAATGAGGAATTGTTGGGAAAGCTGTGAGAAAAAATAACCTGCAGAGCCTAAAAATGCAGTCAAATCAGGGCAATAATGCAGCAGAAGTGATCCACAGCAGGCAAAGCTAGAAGCAGTAAAGACAGAGAAGGCAAAGTGTGCTTAGAAAAGGAAAAAAGAAGCTTCTAAAAAAAGAAGCATTTTCCAGTCTTGCCAGAGAAGATTAGCTCCAAATGAGAAGGTTAAGGAAGACCTTTGAATGTGACCATTCAAAGAAATTTTTCTATTTATATGTTTGATTGCCCTCATAGTTCACTCGTTATGAGTGTTTTCCTCCCAAGAACCTACGAATCACCCTTATACTCATGCTACAGAAATTGATGTGTCAAAAGAGATCCAAAATCCCTGGCTAGTTTCCCAGTTAAATATTATATATGAAAATGTAGATGCCAAATGCAGACAGCCATACAAAAATACAAATTTTCTGTGTGACAATGATATTGTCTTTTCTTTCCTTAAAAATGCCCTCTTAAAATATTTTATTTTTGTCAATCCCCAAGTAAGCAGAAGGCTGAGGGAGGTCAAAGAAAACAACTTGCCCTCTTGTGGATGAGCAGAAAACAGAGTCTCAAACACAAAAGCTGTGAGCTCTCAGCAGAGAGGAGTCATTTCCCTGTCTGCTCCCAGGTGAGCAGCAGCACACGCCCATAAACTGCAGAACAGAAGCACAGAGCCTGCTCCAGCAGTCCCCTGTGCCCTCCCACTGCCAGTGCAGCACTGTGACCTGGCCTGCTCTGGGCTCTGTTTTGAAAGCAGGACTGGCAGAACCTGATGGCACTAACCTCTCTTTTGTCAGGTAGCTTGCAGCTGAGCATCAGCCCTTGCAGCTTAACATGCAGCAGGTTTCATCATGGGCTGATCAATAAATTTACTGAGCCCTTGTTTTCTTTCAAGCTCTGTCAAACCCGTGAACATGACCTAATCCCAGAGATATTTCTGTTTAAATGGGGGGAGGATATTGTATTATTTTTACTTCTCCAGACCTTTCTTTTCTCATAGACAACAGAGACAGTATCTGAACACTTCAAAGCACAATCTGTTATTGCAGGTACAGCATACATAGATTGCCGTCACCTATTAATTCTCTGCTTGCCATCTTCTCTGTCATCCCAGTTTCCACCCATTCCAGCTCCACAGGAACTCCAATACTCATAGTTGGTATGCAACTCCCTCTTCAACCTCCTCCCTTTCTGTCACCACCCCTCCTTACACACACCTTGCACCCTCCCCCTTCATCAGTGGGCATCTTTCATGTCACACATAACTCCCTTCCTCCCTAAAAAACATTTCACTCTCAGGTATCCCTCATACATTCTTCTTTCATTAAAAAAACCCTCTTGCAATACACCTCTACTTCCTTTGCTGTTGTGCCTTTATTGTCTCATCCCTGTTGTATTCTCCAGTGTCCCTTTTGCATTGACTCCCTTCAATCTAGAGAGATGAACATGCTTCCCTTTTACTTTTCCTCTTAACATGAGAGGTTGGTGGTGTGAGGGACAAGAAGATGAGACGCTCAGGACAAAAACCATGGGGAAAACAAGTTTTCCCAAAAGCACGTGCTTTGATTTTCCTTGCAGACCTGCAGCTCTCTAAAGGCAGCACTGTGAGGTGGAGGTGTCTGTGTAGCAGGATGTGTCCTGTGTTTTTACAGCTAGTCCCCTCTGTGGGGAGATCTCACATGCAGTCCTCTCCATTTTCTCCCTGCGTTTTTGTAGTTACTAATAATGACCTAGAAATACCAGCAATGATCAGTTAAGCCACAGGTCCCAAAGAGGAACTGAATGCCCTTTTCTCCATTCCTTTCATTATGGGTATTCAGCACAGCAATTGTTATATGGGCCAGGACAAACGTTTGATAAGCAGAGCAGGAGGAAGACACAGAAATCTCCAAAAGCATGCACAACAGGCAGTTGGCTGGCAGGAGGGATATGAAGGAGATGGATATTTGCAGACAATGCAAAAGTTATTGTGACAGCTGCAGATTGCAAACCTTCTGTGGCAAACTCAGTGCACATCCGAGAGCTCAGAAAAGGAGAGGAAAGGGAAGCCAAAGGGAAACTCTGCTAGGCACAAAACAATCCACTGCTGAAAGGTGCTCCAGGGTATTCATGCTGCAGCTGTAACAGGCTCAACAACTCAAGGACTTCATGGACATTGGCATGCAGGTACAGATAATATCAGTAATTTGCACTCGGTGTCAGTCAAAGAACAATGATGGATGGCAAAACAGCAACTTTTCCTTCCCTGCTTCATCTGCCTTGCCTAATGTCAGGTCTAATTCCCAGAGCAGGGACTTTCCCGTACCAATGTAAGCAAGGAATCAAGCAGCAAACAGCTAATGAGGGCATCCCCAACTGGGTTCAAGCTGGTGCCAGCAAACACAAGGGTCTATGACTTAATTGTGCAGTGTTCTTTCAGGTCAAAAAGAAACAAGTCAGTTTTTGAGCTTTAAGTTCAGGCTTTTATTTCTTTTGGTGATTTACAAAACCCATGGATATATTAGTTTAGCTTGTCATGGTGGAAGTTGACAGTTGTTACCAACATAGAAGATGTTGCACAACTCAGGGTATACGGGGCACAAAGACTTGGGCAGTGCTACTTTTTTTCTATATTTCATCTGTTAGTTTACAAATGGTATAATATTTCTGACTGCAGACCCTTCAACAGCTTTGCCAGCAAGGATTCCCAGGGCTGAATCCATATCACAGTTCAAATATCACAGAGGAGTTCCTTGTCTCTCCAATAACTCTGCTAGATGTGTCAAATTAGCAGTTGCAATGGTTTGAGTTAGTAGCAAAATCATATTTGCAGCGCATACGCTGTTTTAACACTTCTGAAACCAACCCCATTTTACCACAGTAGTTTTAAGTCCTTGTGAGTTCATAACAAATTCACCAGTGGCAATTTTTTCCACCTGATGGCTTTATTTACATACCATCACAGTTGCACTGATGTCAGTGTCTTCAGCTTTGAGAGTTCATGGTTTGCTACAAATGCTGAGCTTGGAAGCAGCCAGACTGCTCAGCCACACACAGCCCCCTGTGACCTGAAAATGAAGCAGAAACCTCTTGCCCCTAGATGCATCTATCAGCAGCCATGCACTAAATCAGCTGCAGTTCCAGAGTGCCTACAGGAGAGCATTTAGTTTTCAGCATATTCCTTATGGCAATTAATACCCACAATATCAGCTTAGTCTTAGGAACTAACAGGCTGCAAGAACTTGTCCAAAAGACAAGGATGTAGAAACATCAGGGCAGACAATTGTCCCTGTCCATTTCTTGTTTTAATGTGTACCATTTATGGTCCTCACTGATCAAACAAGGAGCCTTGGAAGTGCTCTCAGGCTCCAAAATGAAATGCTAACAAGCACATCGATGGGGGACAGCAGGAAACTGGCACTCTCTGCAGACTGTCAGGCTGTCTCTAATGAGCAGGAAAGCACACACAGACCGGCATCTTCTCATGCTCAGTGCCCCAGGCAGTGTGTGTCTCCAGAAGGGAGGAAAACACCACAGCACCCTGGAAGCTGCCAGAGAAGCAGCAGCTGTTTGTTGGGAGCATCCTGTCTCATCATGCTCGCTAAGGGGCAGGTGAAATGCAGTGCAGATGACAAATTTAAATCCACCTCAGTGCCTAAAACATTGATTTCACAGACCTCTGCACTTTAGTCTTGACTCTCTGTGTCCTGAGCACCGTGTTTGCATGTCTCTGAGAAGTCAGTGAGACAATAGTTTTGCTATTTCTCTTAACTTCCTTGACTCCCTCCTCCTGTTGCAAATCCCAGATGATGACTTTCCTTTTATTCTTTACTATTATTTATTCTATCCATTACAATATCACTTATTCCTTTAGTTCCAACAACAGTTGGAGGGAGGAGAGTCTGGGCAGGGTGGAGGAAGGTTCTCTAAGGTGAAGCAGTGTTAGATCATTTTATTTCAACAAACAGTTCTCTGGTGCTATGACCCAGAGATCAGTATCTTAGTTGGAGAAGAACAGTGGAAGAAGATCTGGGAAATCATTTCTTAGTAAATCTGGTTGAATAATTGCTGGTAAATCGTTTGCCTGATGGTCTGCTCTCTGCATTTTGTAGACATAGCCAGTGGCAGATTGTGATTGCTTCAGAACAGTTTGTTATGCAAAATTATTTGATGATATTTTGGCAAGACAATTTATATCAGCAGCTCACTATTCACAAGACAGCCATGCTGTTACCCTGTGATTAGTGACAGCATTTCTATTTCCCAGTTGCAGAAGCATGAGCTTTAGTTATCCAGCACAAGTGCTTCACTTTCCCCAGGTGCAAGAACACAAAACCTTCAAGCATATTTCTGTCAATTAATATACAATTAAAACTCTACCTTATTGCTGTTACCTAGTAATAATCCAGAAAGGGCTATGCATGCAATCTGTGTCAATTCATTTAAGAAATAAATAAAAAAAAAGACAGTAGAGAATTTCTCCAGTGTCTGTTAATCATATCTCTTCTCTATACAGAGGAGTATCAGCCTTGTGTGTAGAGTCCCCAGTTACAATAGTAGAAAAACCATAGTAGAAAAACTGTTCAATCTATCAGTGTTATAAATTATCAAACTTTTTTTTAAGGAAAACCCTGCTTAGCAAGAAGAAACAGAGGGACCAAGAGGTTATGTTGATCAAGGTGGTCAAAGCCTGTGACAGAACCAATAATGCAGCAGAGTTCTCTGAATGGGACATGAATGTGGCTCCCTGCTCTTCTCTGCTCTGCATTTTGGCAATGTTCAGCTCTATAGAGCTTTTTCTGCCTCTTACTGTGTCTCTGCTGACATCTGCAGTAATGATGCTGTGCTCAGAAGGAATGAACATAAACTGAGAGGCATTCAGTGTCTCTGATGTGATGAGTGAGTCATGATGGGGATGAGGGAAAAGGGGATCAGTTCCATGTGCTATCTGGTTGAGCATAACCCCAGCAGGGAAATGTTGTGTTCTTCAACCTCAAAAGAGCTCTTACAGATTGTCAGAGGTAAGAAAAAGAAATTAAAATCTATAGAAAGCACTTGACAGCACCTCCTTTGCCATCACTGCTGATGCCTTCCAACCCTGAAAGAATTCACTAATCTTGGAGAGTTATGAACACTCAGTCTGAAATAAAAAAGTGTTCATTCTTAAGCAGACTTTGGATGTAAAATTTTTCTTTAGCTTTTCTTTCCAAGGCAGTTCTGTTTTCACATATTAAAATGACGCAGTACTTAAGTCATTAATATTTTCATTTCAAAGAGTTCTTTCCTGTGAATACCATAATATTACATTATTTTATCAATCACTAAGTTTTTTTTCATTCAGACTGTTCTTTTTCCTCTTTTTATTCTTCTTGACTTCATTCTCAGTTCCCAACTTTTATGCCACACAGTGTTCATCTGTCAGAACAAAATAAAAAGGAGGGCCTGTCAGACACAACATAGGCTATCCTTTATATGAAGATTTGCATGCTCCTCCAGGTGATTTTCCCTTGAACTTCTGGTATTTTCATTGCCAGCCTGAAGGATAAAAAATGTATATACTATGAGTATATGTGTAAGAAAGGAAACTGGGGATGAAGGGTAAAAGTGTGAAGGGTTACTGAAAACAGAATGCAGACAGGTATACATATGACTGTGTATTTAATTCTTCTCTTTCTACAGGACAATAACACAGCCTGAGAGAGTGAACATTGAACTGAAGCAGCTGTAGCATCAGTGTACAGAGCTTTTCACTTTCTCTTTCCCCCTCATCAATACAGTTAATGATATTCAACCATCCAATAAAAAGTGGTTTGGGACCTATACCACGCTTATGTGGAGTAGAAAGTTTCCGGTTCCAGTAAATCTGATTCATTCCTCCCATCTGAGTAAAGGCTAGATATTATACAAGTATAGGCAGAATGTGATGAAACTGTGAGATGAAGCAAGTCCTAGTCCTTTAAATGAAAGAAGTAATCCTGAAGTAGTCTTCATCAGACCCTTAGGAAAGATTTCTCATTCCAAATTTGAGCTATCCAAATGTTATACATCTCATCTAATATCAAAGTTTTCCCTATAGTCAAAAAATAAAGACAGGTATTTCAAAATAGGTGTCCATCTTCATAAAATGTCTAACAGAGAGAGGATCACGCGTGGTTGGTTAACTTCTCCCTCTGTGGGACCCCAAATATTACCTCAACCGCGTTTCCCTAGATTCAGGGTTGGGGGAAAAGATAAGCAAGATGAATCCCACCTGAACCAGGAAATTGCTCCCAGTGCTGGTTGTCCTGAAATATTCTATGCCCCTCCCCTGCTCAGAGCCCCACTCACCAGGTAATGGTGTTCAGGAACTTTTGACCTCTTTGGTTTTGCCATGCTGTAAGAGGGGAAACAAAGTTTCAATGTCCTAAATAAATTGTCAACAGAAGCTTCATGAAACTACACTCTCAGAGCCTATTAGTGACAGTAATGTTGGAGCCAGAGAGAGTCCAGTTTGCTCATCTGAATGAGATTTTGGTGTATTTATGGAATACTTCAGTGTTTCTTATAAACAAAAATATTTGATAGAGAAATCATCAAAGGACAACAAACATGGACTGCAATAAACACAGACTCGAACAATGTTATGTTTATGGAACAACTTTTATGATCATTCTGGGTTACTTCAATTTCCTTAACTGAAATTATTCTTCTAATCCATTTATGCATCAAAGGTAGAGAATTTTTGGTTCTGGTATTATCTATCTCCACTGTCTCTTTCCTAAATATTGTAGGAATCTGGAGGTGCTGTTACTGTACAAGCTGTATTTTTTATTCCTTTTCAGCACCGAAAGGGTCAAACACAGTGCTTTACAACTGGGGGCAGGGCCACAGACTGGTAGTGTTAAATTTTGTCACTGCGCACAAATTTAGTGTCTCACTTTACCAGGGTAAACACCAACCATTTTTGAAACACTGAAATATGAGAGTGGTGAGAGCCCTTGAAGAGAGAGAAATGTTCAAATCTGAGTTCAGGTTTGACCCGCATATGGTAACTGGAAGGCTAATCCTACTGATTGAGTCAAGGAGGGGAAGGAGGGTGTTGCTTGAAGACCAGACATCAAT